>CM042687.1:230676297-230906091 GCA_023614405.1 Avena insularis
TAGATTGATACTTTGGAAGACTTTTCCATTAAAAAATATATCCGTGGCTTTCATCATCAAGGTCTCATGATGGACGCACGTCGCTAAGTTGAGGGTGGGCCTCGCGAACCGTTTCACCTTCCACAACATGGTTTCCCAATTTCCCGTCACCCTAGGTTCTTCCGTAACTGCCGTCGGGAAAATCCACGCGTGCCACCCTGCATCGGCCACACGCCGTTGTTTCCCTGGCCGCGCACAGCCCTGTGCCTGGCGTCTCACTGCCCTGTGCTGCCACTATCCCTGCCTGCACACCGCCTCACGCCTACCCGCGCGTAGCCGTCTGGAAATCTCCCGCTTCTCTGGTCGAGGATGATGGGGCTTTCCAATGACTTGGCCTCACCAACGTGGGCGTCCCTCCTGGCCCTCCACGAACCTAGCGGTGCATGAGCATCTTTCCCCTCATCTGTGAAACTTCCCGAGGCATGGCCTCACACCAGTGGAGTTGGCCTCACTCCAATGGAGCTGTCTATGGTGCTACAACCCCGGGAGTCTGTTGTTACAACTGAATATTCGTTTTTCTACAAACATTATGTAGTTTTTCTATAATAGTATAAGTTTTTGGCTATGATCTCTCCGGTGAGAGTCTACGATGATGTCTTGGTTTGCTAAAATAATACATTTTTATTTGCTAAGTTCTGTAGTTGTGCTACAATAGTACAAAGGTTTTGCTACGATGTCTCGCGCGGGACTCTCTCGTGATGTCACTGACAAAGTCGGTTTTTCTACATTAGCATATTTCATTTGCTACAATCATTTTGTGGTTTTGTTATAATAGTTTAATATTTTTGCTATGAAGTCTAGCGAAATCTTTTTTGCTACATTAGTACAATTTTTTTGCTACAAAATCTCCGACGAGGTCTGTATTTTTTGTTGTTTTCTAGGACGAACCATTTTTGCTACAAAATGATCAAATATAGCAAAAGTGAGACTTTATGTAGCAAAATAGAGACATATGTATATGTAGAAAAGCATGATTTGAAGCAAAAATATATGGACACTTTTCGCATGGACAAACCGAAAATCCAGGGATGATCTCGGGTGACGCCTAACACCCTCATTTTTCTTTATAGACAGGGACATCTAATACAATTGTTGCAATCTAACGATTACACATGTGTTTACAAATGGTTAATGTGTTGGTGCTGATGTTTGGGAAAAGACATTCTTAATCTTCTTTAGTTTCTTTGTGCCTCAGTGAATTGAGAGGGTCGGGCATTTGGATATATTTTTGGATTTTCTTTTGGTGACTTGACGGTTTTAGAAGAGCATGCCTATAATCGATTTTAGAACTAGAGCTGGTATGTTAGACAATGGTTCTTTATTTCATCATCATGATACGAACTTTCCGACAAACTACTGGAATTCTGTTTTCGTTTCATTATATTGATGTTGTTAATTTTATCACTAATTATCAAAGATCTATCAAGTATCATATAAGCAGGTGTGATTGAGGGTAACGTTTGAATTGTTAAAGTCTTGTTGATATCAATTTCGGTCCTATCATGTTGAATATAAATCAGCGTAAAATATATACAGTATATTTTAACAAAAAATGAGACAATCCCATCTACTTGTGGTATAAGATGGCGAGATCCGCTAAGATGACCATGGATGGACCATGGAAGGAGTATCTAGAAACCCAACGGCCTCCCCTCCTCATCCCTCTTCATCGTCTTCCACCACATGTACCAAAGGCAGCCACACGGTGTCCAAGACAGGAGGGAGAGTGACATCAGATCGGTGAGAACCTCTCTCTCAACTCACCCATCAGGCACGATTGAGGCAATAAACCATTCACATGTCTTAGAATGGTGTCTTCGAAGGATATTGATGTAACTTTAAATTTTAACCAAAGTTATTTATTTTTCATGTTTTTGTTTTACTTTTCTACAACAATGAAAAGTTTGTGTTATTTAAAAAGAAGATACTCCTACATTAATACCAAACAATAGAGCGCATAAGAGACACTCCAAGCCCGGTGGTTTGATCACCAAAAAAGGTAGAGCCACGTGTTGAATCTTTTCGATTGTTTAGAGTCTACAGAACTTAGTTTATGCAATGGGGTGTATCTTTATACTGACTCTATACTATGAGGATTTATTAAATAGACATCTTTCAAAGTTGATAAGGAAGACTATTTACTAGAATTTTTTTAAGGTTCTAACTCCTAACAAAGAGTTACTTTCATCATTTCCCCTCCTCATCTCCCATCCAGGTAACCAGTTTCCCTACTTGCCGGATTAAGAACCAACCTTTATAGTTGCCTTTATATAATTAGAAGGTTAAGTAGACATAAGTTATGGATCAAAACCATGCCTTCCAGACCGCTCTCAGGGAAATTCTAGAGACCCCGATGCCACTGGAAAACCTCTCCAGACTTCCATGATCATGCTTTCCTCTAGCAAAGGAGGTCATCCAACTCAGGGTGCATGTGGGACTGTCCACGGGAGGCCCGCATATACTCGTATAGTCCCGCAACAGTTAAGTGGGTGTCCTGTGAAACCCTCTAAACTTATGTGGGTGCCTACCATTCCACTTATGTTCACATATGCCCGCAAACATTAAATTATATACTCTCTCGGTCTCAAAATAGATGTCGAAAGTTTGTCTAAATTTAGATACATCTATATTCTAAATAGTGTCTAGATACGTCAAAATTTAGACAAATTTTTGACATCTATTTTAAGACATAGGAGTACTTCTATAGAAAACAAAATCGTCTAAATTTAGACAACTGGTACACCACCTAACATTCGCTGGCCAACCTCAATGGAGCGAGCCATAATAGATATGCGAGCGTCAAACTAAGTCGTAACCTGGAACAATGCGGGATGGATGTGGGATATGGGATATCCCACTTATTTTTTTGCTTACCCGTGCAATGCCCGCTTAACCTTTTATGCGGGATTACGAAGTGAGTCCCGTGGATAGCCCAAACCCACCTGCAGCCTGATATCCAACTGGTAATGGGGACACTAGAACACTTTTGCCCACCCCCGCCTCATGCTCCTTACTTCCCAACTTCGACCTAAACCCCTAGTTGGGTCTCTACCGCGAGTTTCTTAGCATAGCGAGTGCACGTCCAAATGGTGGCCTGCGAGTACCACCATATGCTCGGACGTCTGGCCTCGTGTCTCCATGGAATTGCCCAAGTTTTTACATATGGTGTCGTGTCTCCATGGAGCCTCTCAAGGGCTACGGGTGGTGGTGGTCCGTAACTGGATATCCTTTTGCACCCCCACAACAATCCTATGGCGCACCAACCCAAAAGAGGTGAGGTTGCCGCCCCATGATTTGAGGTGCCTTCACGCTGATGTGCACACGTGAGACTATTGATTGGAGTCTCAGGAAAGCGCACGTGCGGCACTCTTTGGCCTATAGACACGTCATTCATTCATTCATGGGTGTTCCATGCTTATTCGGTTTGGGTGCAAGCATCAGAGTGCTCATTATCCATGGAGTTGTTTGAGATAGCAACCTGGCACTAGTGAGTCTGCTCGATATGACCTAGGTAGCCGTCCGGCTTGACTTAATGTTGACAGTGGACAACATGATGTCAAATATGCCATGGGTTAATTTCTTGCAACATGAGCCATCGGTCCAAGATGTTGCTTGGTAGGATGTTCGCTGCAAACTCGGTTTCATTTGCACAATGGTGTTCATGTTGAAACCGTTCACACTAGTAGAGACAGGGACTCCAGTCTCGGGTCCTAAGGGCCTCTAGTCCCGGTTTTAGAACCGGGACTAGAGGCCTAACCACTAGTTCCGGTCCAGTCACTAGCTAGGACTAATGACTGTCCACGTGACCGTCATGGCGCGCTGCGGTTGCATCCGCACTAGTCTTGGTTGGTGTTAAAGATCGGGACTAGTGTTTCTCTGCCGCGGCAGCATTTTGTGCACTTTCTCTGCTGCGGCAGAGCATTCATTTTGTATTATTTTATTTATTTAATTTTCATTTCAACATAGTTTTTAAATATTTCTACGCCACCACATATCGTACACGTTCGTGCCTATATAAGGTAACTTGTATTACGATATTGAGCATACAAATATATAAAATTTTGATAGTTACATGAAGATCATAATTACCGGGATTAGAGCCCTATGTTCGATTACATGGAGATCAGTAGTGCCTATTCACACTAAATTATTCGGCATCGTCTATGATCTTTTTTAAAATAAATCCCGCCAGCTCCTCCGCAATTCCTAGTACGCGTTGCTGTGGTAGGAGTTGATCCTGCATTCTCTCGAAGTATATAAGAAAAAGGAGATCAATATGAATATCAATCATGATAACTAAAAGTGACGGTAATAAAATGGTGGTGTGAATGTATTGCTTACGTCGACTCTATAATTTTTGTGCTCAGTGGTAAACATGCGAATAAACTCGCAAACATAAAATCCACATACATTCAACTCATGTGGCTGCCTCGTGCACTTTACGAGAATAAAATTCAATCAAAATAATAATCTAGCATCATTATTGTATTGAAATTAGAAGTAAAAGAGATGCGCGGACATATCACGTGGTACTTACCGAGACCGCCTTAAACGTCAGATTCTGACTAAATACACCCCTAACCTCACGCTTGAACCAGATCCAAACCCTGTCCGGCGAAGAAAATGAATGAATGAGTTATTCATTACCTGATATCTCAGGAAATCAACGAAAGAGACCGATATAGCGTGAAACTTACTTCTGGAGCATGTCCTGTATGCTGCGGAAATCTTCCAGGTTTATCTTTGATGGGTCCATGACATCAACTCTTCCCTTATCAAGTTGAATGTCTTGCAGAATCCATTGGAAGTTGCAAACATTTATATATACATCAATAACTCATCAACTACACTTAGCATCAACTAATCAAAAGTGAATGTCTACAACAGAGTAAGACCATCACTTGAAATTGTAAGGAAATAGTATGTGGTCAGAGAAATTGTGCTCCATTAAAAACCTTAGAATGTTTTCCTCCATCTCCTCGGCGTTTGAAGTTAGCGTGTTTATATGCACTTTATCTGGGTCAATGAACCCAACATTATAGATTCTTCTTCTTTTACATTTCAGGATCTTCATTCTGCATAATAATAGAGTACAAAAGGATATAATAAGGATAGTTACATGTACTGAACTGAACAACTGAAAGCATGAACATGTAGACAATGAATTCAACAACTTACAGACAATAGCAGCTGAGGATAGATTTGTCCAGGGTGTCGAGATGGTATAACTAGAAAAATTCTGAAAACTCAATATGGACCTCTTCGGGTCTGAAGTAGTACTCACGTGGGACTTTGGCTATGAGCATTATTCTCTCCTGCTTTATGACCGTCGAGTACCATTGATGGATATTTCGCATTTGTGTTGGCGGTTCTTTCAGCCTCTCTTTGCTGATCAAATCCTCACCTTCGACATATCTACGAACTACAACAACCTTGGGTAGAAGGTCATCTTGGGAGCCTAACAGTTCAACAATACTAACTTTCATATTGGCCGCCAACTTCGCAGATGCTTCCATATCTAGTGGCTGGGGACATTTTCGGAAAACACCTTAAGGGGTGCGATCGTTTGTTTGGCCTGTTGTCCGAGAAGGGGAACGTCTGATCTTTTACTGCTTGTTGTTTTGCTCCCCTTACACCTGTACTTGCTGATTTTTTTTCCCGCTTGCACTTGATTTGCTTGATTTTCTCTTCGTCACTTCTTTATGAAGTGTGCGTAGATAGTCATCTGGTTATGGTGCAAATCATATTGCAATTTTGTGTTCAGAAACTCAATTGCATACGCCTTTTGCTTCTCGGTGTATACCGAAGCGGGCTCGGGTTTCTTCTTCTCAAAATGGGCCACAACTTTGGCCTTTGCTATCGTTGTAGTTTCCGCGTCAGTATGATCGTAAGGTATGATGGAAAGATTCTTATGAGGCACTATTGGGAGGGCGGCATTTTTCATTTTGGGCTGCCGTGTTGTTTAGTACTCACTGGCGGAGCACGCTTCCGCTTATTGTCCTTAGCAGGCGGCGAAGACTGCTGAACCTGCGGCGGAGATCGAGATGGACTCGTGATGTGGTGGTTGTAGTCATCATGGGGTGGGATTCTTGCAGGTGATGGAGGTGAAAGGTGACCTACGACGACTCGGAGGCGGTGTTGGCCTTGGGGCCGAGCCTGGGAACTTGATGTTGTTCTTGTCCCATAGAATGATACCACCTAGTACTTCTTCGAGTGTCGTCTCACCTTCAGGTCCAGGAATGTCAAGCTCCATTGAGTCCCACCCCGTTACTATTTCATCCACCCCAACTTTAGCATAGCCAGCTAGAATCTCACGGCCATGCCAATGTGCGTCAGGTGGACAAGGTAAAGCAGATCTGACCGCCACCTTGACGGATACGTTGTTCACCTTCTTATGAATCTCACAAGATATCTGCACCTTTATTCCATCCACGGGGTAGCCGGGACCGCCATCTATCATCCTTGCATTGTCGGGACCTCCGATTCAGCCACGCTACTTCTCCGCTGAGATGGGTTGGCAGTAATATCTAGTAGAGGATCTTGCAGGCGTGCTACTCCTCTAAGTTCGTCGATCTACTACTGCTGCTTCTCAACTCTTGCTAGCAGCTGGTTGAACTTGTCTCCCTCCTCCTCCTCCTCCTGTCGCTTCTTTTCTCTTTCTTGGCTTCTATAAGTACCTTGGTACTTAGGAAACTCATTCTCCCACGTGAAACTAGAGTCAAGGCCCCGGACTCGTCCTCCGTGTTCGTCATTGCCAAGGACCAAGGTCAGCAGGTCTTTCTCTCTATCAGGATGGAATTTTTTTTATCCCATCTTTAATCTCTTTCACCACTTTCAGCCATGTATTCCTGGGTATCCTAAGCCCATCACTGCAAACAAGGTCCCCTATAAGTTCTTCATACTCACTCCCATGCCCAAGGAACCAATTTCTTGCCCTCAAATCTCATTCTTCGTGAATTGGTTCTAGAATAATCCCTTTAGCAGACAGTTCTTTCTCTTTTGCATCCCACTTTGGCATGGCAGTCGCTATCCCTTTGGCCCCATGTTATGGTGATATTTCTTATTCACAGTATTTATCTTTTTTTTCTTACTTCTCCTCTGCAACTCCTGACTTCCTATACTCCACGAATGCATCTCAGTAATCCTGCTGCTTCACTAGATAGCCTTCGAATATTGGAGTTTTCTTGTCTTTATGATATTTTAGCCATAATGATTTCTTCCAGTTTTTGAATAGTTCGGCCATCTTCTTAAGAGCAAACTGCTTGACTTTCTTTCTCATTTCAGCCGTCTCGGTATCAGTCTCACATTTTGGCAGCTTGAAATGTGCCATGAGGTCATTAAAATGTTCCTCTTTGTACCTTTCGTCGATATACATATCACTCCTTGCTTCCGTCTCTTTGGTATTATGCCACTCTCGAACGGTGATCGGGACGCGATCTCTAACAACAACTCTGCATTGTTGTATAAATACATTTTTTGCTTTTTTCGGTTCCAATCGTTCGCCAAGTGCTGAGACCGCCGTAATTTCATAATTCGTACGGGCATCCAAATTTTTTTCTGGGCAACGCTTGGTTTTTTGCTCGATGTGGAGGCGTAAGAGAAGAAACATTACTCAATATAATATATATACAACTCGGTATATACAGCTACTCCCGGACATCTAGTGATCATCGGACATCATATATATACCTCGTCGGTCTTTGTTACGCGTCCATGGGCTTCTTCATCATTGGAGTTGTCGGCTTCTTCCTCTCATTTTTTGATCTCCTCTCCCTCACCGGATGAGTTCAAATACCTCAAGGGAGATACCTCATCGGATGGATCAGCATCGTGAATCATATACTCGAGAATGTGTTCTGAATCTAGGTCTCTACGGATTGGACTAGGTGGATCCATAGTTTCTGCAAAATGCGAGATGCACAGAATATTTATTTTAACATAACAAAAAATATTCTCATACAAAATATTACTATACAGAAATATTTCTATACAAAATAATAGAAATAAACCCTAAACCCGTAGGTGCGGTGGCGGTGGCCGGTGCCGGTGATGGTGGCCGCGGGAGAGGCAGGCGACTCCGGCTTCCCGCAAGAACCACCACCCTAAACCTAACTACGGTCACGACCGAGCCCCAACACCCTAACCCTAACCCTAACTCCGGTTACAAAGAGGGTCTTACAATATTATAATAAAAATACTATATTACACTATTATATTACAATAAAAAACTTACAATATTACAATATTATAATATATCTCATACCCTAAAAAACTTACAACATTATATTACAATAAGTTCCTATATATACTAAAACAATCCTATACTAATCATAATCCTGTACTAAAATAATCCTAGATTATATATATACTAAAATAATCCTATACTAATCATAATCATATACTAAACTAATCATAATCCTACACTAATCATATAAAAATTCTAATAATAAGAAAATACACTATATATCCTACACTAAACTAATAATAATCCTACACTATATAAAAATACACTATATATCCTAAACTAATAATAATCCTACACTAAAAAAATTATCTAATGAGAGGAGTAGGGTGGCGCCGGCGGCAGGCGGTGGCCGGAGGTGGGCCGATGGAGGGGAGCTATGGGTCGGCGCCGCGGGAGAGGCCAGCACGGAGGCGAGAGAGGTGGGCACGACGGTGGCGGCAGGCGCGGGGGCGGCGGTGGTGGCAGGCCGATGCGGAGGGAGGCGCGGAGGCGGTATACAGTGCTTCTTGCCAGCGAATCAGGCAGCCTGGCGGCGTCTGGTTCGTCACCGGGGGAGGAGGCCTCTTTTTATACCCCTAGTCCCGGTGCGTGGCACCGGCCGGGACTAAAGGGCGGCCTCTAGTCCCGGCTGGTGCCACACACCAGACTAGAGGGTGGGGCACAAGCTGCACGACATTATGTCGACACTCACCCCTATCATTAGTGCTGCCAGCCCCCGCATGCCGCAATCCCTTCAGTCTCGGTTGGTTTCTCCAACCGGGACTAAAAATGAACCTTTCCCGCCATTTTTTCCCTTAATTCTGGGACTAAAGATATTTCCCCCCATGTTTTCCCGCCCTTTCCCTCCGCTTCCCGCCATGTTTTCCGTCCCTTTTCCTCTGCTTCCCGCCATGTTTACCCGCCTTTTCCCTTCGCTTCCCGTCAAGTTTTCCCACCCTTTCCCTCTACTTCCCGCCATGTTTTCCCGCCCTTTCCCTCTATTTATAGGCCGACCGTCATTGCCACCCACACATACACACATCCCTCGCCGCCTACTTTAGGATGCCCATCCCGCATCCTCGTAGTCGACTCGGTGGCAACGATGGAGTACTGGGCTCCGCCAGGCATGTCCGAGACTGGGCTCCGCCGGGCTGGCACTACCTTCTGGGACACGAAGCTTGGTGAGGAATCCGGGTGTAGTCGTAGACCCGGAGCTTCTTTGGTGGAGGCCGCCTGGTCTAGGAAGGGTGCAGAGGGAGCCGGCCACCAAGGAGGTGGTAAGACGTCGTGTCAGGGTGGAGGACGAGCACGTCTGTTGCTATATGGCTGCGTTGGACACCAGGGTCGATGATACCTGGCAAATTATTTAGGGATCTCACCCGAGCTATGGTCATGTGATACGTCGGAAACATATCTATAATTTTTATGCTCCATGCTTGTTTACTATCTACTTTGCTTTGCTTTGTCTATACTTTGAGGTGGTTTTATATCTTTTCTGGAACTAACCTATTAACAAGTTGCCACAGTGCCAGTTGCTTGTTTTCTTCTGTTTTTGGTTCTAGAAAGGCAGAAAATCAATAATCTCGGAATTGGACGGGACAAAAGCCAAAGTCAATATTTTACCGTGGGGAACACGAATCCAAAAGACGAGACGGAGAGGCGAACCAGGGCCACCGCACCCCCTAGGCGCGGGTGAGCCCACCCCGCACCTAGGTAAGGTGTGGGACCCCTGGCCGCCTCCCAGCCCAAGCCCCCGATGCAGAAACCCTAGGCACCCGACAAAAACTCCACGAAACCTTCTCTAGCCGCCGCCACCATCATCCCTAGATCGGGGGATCTAAAGTTCTTCCCGGCACCCTGCCAGAGGGGAGATCATCCCGGAGGCCTTCTCTCTGGTATGATGCGTGAGTAGTTCCACCTTGGACTATGGGTCCATGTAGTAGCTAGATGGTTGTATCTCCTCCTTGTGCTTTCATATATAGATCTTGTGAGCTCCGTTCATGATCAAGATCTAATCTATTTGTAATCATGCATATTGTGTTTGCGGGGATCTGATGCATATTGAGATTACTATGTCAGACTGATTAATGGTTTTGTCTATTTGATACTATCATGTCTGTGTTGTTTGTGATCTTGCATGCTCTTCGTTGTTAGTAGCTATCTTGGCCAAGTAGTTGTTAGTGACTCCAAGAGGGGGTATTTATGCTCGATAGTGGGTTCATGCCTCTAGTTTCCAAGGGAAGTGACAGAAATCTCTTCGGTTGTAGATGTGTTATTGCTACTAGGGAGAAAACAACGGTCTCTTGTTCATGGAACAAATGGATTGTTTACCTTACACACTTTTCTTAAAGCAGTTGTCTGTTGCTTGCAACTTAATACTGAAGGGGGTTCGGATGATAACCTGAAGGTGGACTTCTAGTCATAGATGCAGTTGGATGGCGGTCTATGTATATTGTCGTATTACCCAATCAAATCTCATAGGATGATAACCTTAAGGTAGACTTAAATGTGTTTTTGAAATTGCTTATTGATGTTCTATTTTACTTCAATTCATATTTCTTATGTGAGCATCTTCTCAAACTATCAAGCCTAACTTAAAGGCGTTAAAGAAAAGTACTTGTTGGGAGATAACCCAAGAGTTTCCTTGAGTTTTGGAAGTTATTACTTCTGTAATGACCTCTCCTTATCCTTTTTGTTATTACTTCAAAAACTCTAAAAAATTTAGTTTAGTTTGGTTTGCTTTCTCTTATCAAAAACACAAAAAAATAGTTCCTACTCTAGTTGTTGGTCTGTTGTTGCCTTGCTTGGTCATGCTTTCTATGAATGGATGGTTTCTTTGAAACTAGTTCTTATTGGCAAGGTGGGTTCACGGAAGAACAAAAGTATTATTATAAGGAGCACCGTTTGTCACAAAAAGGGAAACACTTATGGGAACAAATTGATAAGTTGAATACTATTGCTAGAGAGGTGTGCTCTACTTATAATGTTACTTATTGCTTTGATAAAGCTTGTTGTTGTAGGAGGTATAAACACCTCCCTTTTCAGTGTGAGTAAAATGATAATATTACCATATTTTCTTATGTTAAAGGAAATTATGACTTTTATGATGTGGAACAAATTGAAGAATTTATTTCCTTCAAGGGTGCATTTGAACTTGCCAGTTTGCTTGAAAATACCGATGATGCACCTTATAAATACGAGGTCTTTGAGATACTTAAATTTTGCTTTGATAATTACAAGGAAGAAAATGTCTATATTCTTGAATACTTTAATAGGTGATTTCCACAAATGGAAGAGACTAATGCCTTGCAGGAGCCTATGGAAGAAGAAATTGTTGAAACTGGAAGCTCATTAGATGAAAAAGAGGAGGAGAGTGATGAACAAAAGGAGGAAGAATGGATTATCTACCCATGCCTACCTTCTAATGAGAGTAACTCTTTATCCATCACATTATTTGATTGTCCCCCATGCTTACCAAAGGAGGATGAATGTTATGTTCCTATGGATCCTTTTGAAATATCTACTTTGGGTATAACCTGTGAAGGTTTTAATCCCACTATTTTTGAGCTTGATAGAAATGATGTGTTTGTAGATCATGAAAAGCATGCTTTATGTGATAACTATATTGTTGAGTTTATTCGTGATGCTACTAAAAATTATTATGAGAGAGGAAAGTATGATTGTAGAATTTTTCATGGTATTGAAACACCTCTCTATGTGCTGAAAGTTTTGAAGTTACTCTTGTTTTATCTTCCTATGCTTGTCACTTTGTTCTTTGTGCATTTATTTGTGTACAAGATTCCTATGCATAGGAAGTGGGTTAGACTTAAATGTGTTTTTGAAATTTCTTCTTGATGCTCTCTTTTACTTCAATTGATATTTCTTATGTGAGCATCTTCTCAAACTATCAAGCCTAACTTAAAGGCGTTAAAGAAAAGTACTTGTTGGGAGATAACCCAAGAGTTTACTTGAGTCTTGGAAGTTATTACTTCTGTAATGGCCTCTCCTTATCCTTTTTGTTTGCTTTTTGTGCCAAGAATGACCTCTAATGAGAGGGAAGTAAGATTTGGGGAGTTGCTATCCTATAGATATCTGTCCTCCACCATAAAAATTCGTGAGGAGTCTCTGTAACTCGGTTTGAGCTGAACATTTACGAATAAATCCCCCAGTATGTTAGATAACTTTCGTTAGTTCAACATTTTTTTATTTGAGCAACATTAGATTTTCGAAAAAATCGTATTCTACCTGCTGGTCTGTTTTTACAAACTTCTGCCATTATTTGAATTTGCTTCTTATTGATTCCTTTTTGAGTTCTATTTTGGGGAATTGAGCTTTTTGAAGGAGTTTCTACAGTAGCTTGTGTTTTTACTGAAAATAATTGTTGTTCCAAAGCTTTACCTAAAGGTCTATTATCTTTTGAATACACTAATGTTGCTAATGAAGATTGTGTGAAGTTTTATATGAAGGAAAATTTTAGGTATAGAGAGAGAATGATGTAATGAGATTAAGAATGGATAAAAGATCAAGCTTGGGGATGCCACCCCGGTGTCACCCCAAGAAATATCCAAGAGGTACAAGCGTCAAAGCTTGGGGATGCCCAAGGCATCTCCTTCCTCATCAATAAAAAGCTCAGGTCTGTCTAGACACTTCGCTTTTCTTGTTTCATGCACAAGTTGTGTTGTTCTTGCAGCGTCTTAGTTTTTGTTTGGTTTTCTTAGTTGTTTAGTTTGCTTGAATAAAGTAGTTTGGACCTCCTTTCTTGTTATGTTGTTTAAAATAAGTTGCTTGGTGTTGGAAAGGAGTAGAAAGTTCCTGCTTGAAAGTGCAAGAGGAGCTTGCATTGACTGTGATTTAGACTTTAGCATGACATGATAGGTGTTGTTTTAACCTTATGCTTAGTGATTATTGCTGTAGCATGTCTTGTTCCAAACATTTGGGATTGCTTAGTGTGCCTTGAAGAAATCATGCGTTGTTTTAGCATGCAAAAGCATAGTATTATGGTATTCTCCTTTGATGCTTTGTTTGGGTTGACTTGGCACATGCTCACACCATGTTATGACTATGACAAGTCACCATATCCTCTATGATCATTTAGTCCTTGACTTGTAGTAGCACTCTATGCTTTGATTAGTAATGTTTTGTTGCTCTGCATGGTTATGGCCATTATTGATCTCTTAGTTGGTTGCTCCCAGTCTTTTGCTAGCCTCCACTTGTATGAGTAAGCTCTACTCATGCTTCCAACTCCCAAGAAACCAAGTTATTCCAAAGTGTCCACTATAAAGTCCTATGCATGGTGTGTTACACCAGGCCAAGTATATTCTTGTTTTCAGCTATCTTCCAATTAAAAACTATTTTGTTATGTAAAAACTTAGTGATTAAAGCTCTCACAAACTTGATGGCACACTTTATATTCTTTGCCCCTAATAAAATTGAACCATTGAGTCATCTATGTTGTATATGCTTGCACTTATACGTTGGAATTAGCAGAACCGTGTTGTCACGGGGAACGTTTTCAACATTGCACTTGTACTTTGTACTCAGTTGATATCATGCTCTTTTGTCTATGGATGTCATCGGTGTGAAATAAAGAGGGAACTTGTAAGTCCATGGAGTATGTATTTTGTGTTAGAGAAACGCCTGGGCCGCTAGCCTAAGCCATGCCTAATCATGGTGGAACCTTGCAGCATCACCATAGTGAGCTATCTATGAAGTATCCTCAATAAAAAGCTATACATATAGTAAATAAAAAGATCGCTGATATGCTCATTGTCTGCTTGCCTACTCATTTTGGTTATGGGATAGCTCGTGTACCATGTGCAAGGGGTACCCCGTTGGCAGTTTTCTATGATACGCATGTACTTACAATGACAAGAACTTACAGGTGACTGAAGTTGAGTAGAATGAGGTGTGGCCCTCGTATTCAAGGGACTTGATATTGACAACTTATACTTTGTCAAGCATATACTCCATCTTTGTTCACTTTAACCTTAATCACTTCAAGATGGTTATGATAGGGGAAATGACGGCTAAAAGCTAACAAGTACCATAATTTTTGGAAGCTCTTTTTGAAACTTGAAATCCCTGCTTCCCTATGAAGGGCCCTTTCTTCCACCATTATTTGAGTCTCACCCTTCTACCCTTTAGGCACCATTAAGAGAGCATAGTTTTCATTCTGTGTGCAGTGTTCCAAAAATTATTGATTGATGCAAGTTGTGATGTTACTTGTTCTTGTGCTATTTGTTTCTAGTCACCCTTGTGAACTTTGAAGGTGTCCTATGCATCTATTTGCTACTCTATGAGGGACAAGCAGAATGCCACTATGCCATGTTTTCTGTATGTGAAACAAACAAACGTTTTTCAATGCATGTTATTCATGATCTTTATTTGTAGCCTTTCATGTTGCATGCATCGTTACTATGTCCTATTGTTGGAACTCCATCTTTCATGCACATGTTTAGAGTTCTTTGATCCCAGCTTTCAATGTTTGCAAATGGTTTGATCTTGGTTTTGATGGTGCATGTCACCTCAAAAATTATTCTTTTTATCACTTACGTACTCGAGGACGAGCAGGAGTTAAGCTTGGGGATGCTTGATACGTCGGAAACGTATCTATAATTTTTGATACTCCATGCTTGTTTACTATCTATTTTGCTTTGCTTTGTCTACACTTTGAGGTGTTTTAATATCTTTTCTGGAACTAACTTATTAACAAGTTGCCACAGTGTTAGTTGTCTGTTTTCTTCTGTTTTTGGTTCCAGAAAAGCAGAAAATCAATATTCTCGAAATTGGACGTGACAAAAGCCAAAGTCAATATTTTACCGTGGGGGACACGAATCCAGAAGACGAGATAGAGAGGCGAACTAGGGCCACCGCACCCCCCGAGGCACGGGTGGGCCCACATGCGCCAGGGTAGGGTGCGACGGCCCTTGTTCGCCTCTTTGTCTCATCTTCTGGACCCCGCACCTGGGTAGGGTGTGGGCCCCCTAGCCGCCTCCCAGCCTCGCCTCTTTGCCTATAAGAAGCCCCTGATGCGGAAACCCTAGGCACCCGAGCAAAACTCCACGAAACCTTCTGTAGCTGCCGCCACCGTCTGAAGGGTTTCGCAGCATAGTAAATCAAAAAAATTCTATAGATGCAAACGGGAAAGCCAAGATCTAATCTAGGAGATGCAATCAACGAGAGGGATAGATGAGATCTTCATACCCTTGAAGAAATCGCACAGCGGAACGTTCAACAGAACATGGTTGATGTAGTCGTACTAGCCTTCTCCTCCTCGCGATCTGATCTGATCCAACACCGCAAGTGGCGACGCCTCCGAGAGATGCACACGTGCGGCACCATGACGTCTCCTCCTTCCTCGGTCCAGCAAGTGGGGTGGAGAGATAGATTGGATCTACAGCACGATGGCGTGGTGCAAAGGTGGAGAGTTTCTGCGGCAGGGCTTCGCCTACGCGTAGTCGGGAGAGAGATAGAGAGGTAGGGCAGCAGCTGGCGGCTAGGGTTTGGGGTGAGGGGAGGGTGTGCCCCCTTCCCACCTTATATAGGGGGCTGGATGGCCCCCTTGCCCCTCCTCCAAGCCCTAGGGCCGGCGGCCACAAGGGTGGAGTGGGGGACAAGTCTCCCCTCCCTTCTAGAAGGTCCCCTAGGGTTTTGGCCGGCTGGGCCTATGGGGCCTTGTGCCCCTGGCCCAATGTGTCCAGGGCACTCCCTCATAGTCCCACGCCCCCTGCGACAAGTGGGGCCACGTTGGTCCCACTCCGGAAGCTTCTAGAACCTTCTGGTACAATACCGAACATTCCGAAACGATTCCGAAATCCAAAAACTGCTTTCCTTTATATGAATCTTATTCTCCGGACCATTCCGGAACCTCTCGTGATGTCCTGGATCTCATCCGAGACTCCGAACAAAACCTCACAAACCAATTATCCATTCTATCCTAGCGTCAAGGCACGTTAAGTGTGTGACCCTACGGGTTCGAGAATATGCAGACATGATCTTCTATCAATAATCAACAGCGGGATCTGGAAACCCATATTGACTCCCACATATTCATCGATGATCATATCAGATGAACCACGATGCCAGGATTCAATTAATCCCATATATATATTCCCTTCGTCACGCGATATTTTACTTGCCCGAGATTCGATCGTTGGTATCGGCATACCTAGTTCAATCTCGTTCACAGCAAGTACTTTACTCGTTCCGTAATCCAATATTACTTTGTGATTAACTCCTTAACGACGTGCTTGCAAGCGGTGTTGATATCGATTACCGAGTGGGCCTGAAGTATATCTCTCCGACTTGGGAGGGAAAAATCCCATCTCGATACATACAACCCAACAAGTACTTTCCGATCACCTGAGAGACACCTTTATGATCACCCTCTCATAGGATGACGTTTGATGACCTCAAAGCTTTCTTCCAATACCAGGGAGTTGCATTATCTCATGGTCTAAGGAATACAATATTTGACATAAGAAAAAGCTTCGCAAAGATGAACACGACGACACAATCTAAGTGCTCTGCTTGATTTGGGTATGTCCATCATATCATTCTCCCAATGACATGATCTCATTACTAATCGACAACTCATGTCTATGGTTAGGAAACCTTAACCATCATTAATCAATGAGCTAGTCCATAGAGGCGTACTAGGGACATGGTGTTGTTCATAAACCACACAAGTATCAAAGTTTCCGCTTAATACAATTCTAGCATGGAATATAAACTTTATCATGAACAAGAATTATAATAATAACATCTTTATTATTGCCTCTAGGGCATAATTCCAACAGTCTCCCACTTGCACTAGAGTCAATAATCTAGTTTACATCTAGTAACAATCTAACACCCATGGCATTAAGGTGCTGATAATGTTTTGCTCATGGAAGAGGTTTAGTCAACGGATCTGCGACATTCAGATCCATATGTACTTTGCTAATCTTCAGATCTCCATCTGTTATATAATCTTGAATTATATGAAATCGGCGGTTGATGTGCTTGGTCTTTGGATGATATCTTGGTTCCTTAGCCAGTGCTATGGCGCCAGTGTTGTCGCACAATATCTCTAGTGGTTCTAAGGCACTTGGAACCACACCAAGCTCAGTGATGAAGTTCCTGATCCAAACTCCTTCACTTGACGCTTCTGCAGCATCCATGTATTCTGATTCTACTGTAGATCCCGCGATCATGCTTTGCTTGTAGCTTCTCCAGCTCACAGCTCCTCCATTCAAAATATAAACGTATCCTGTCTGAGATTTAGAATCATCCGGGTCGGTGTCGAAACTAGCATCGACGTAACCTTTTACGACGAGCTGCTCATCACCTCCATAGACCAAGAACATTTCTTTAGTCCTATTTAAATACTTTAGGATGTTCTTACGCTGTCCTTCGCTCCACTCCTGGATCACTTTGGTATCTGCTCGTCAAACTAAGAGCATTGGACACATCCGGTCTAGTACACAGCATGGCATACATGATAGAACCTATGGCCAAGGCATATGGCACTTTGCTCATGGTTTCTCTATCGTTTACCATAGTTGGACACTGAGCCTTGCTCAATATCTTACCTGACAACATGGGCACTGAACCTTTCTTTGCCTTATCCATTCTGAACCTTTTCAGAACTTTGTCTAGATATGTACTTTGGCTTAAAGCTATTAGGCGTCTTTGTCTATCTCTATAGATTTTGATGCCTAATATATAAGAAGCTTCTCCTAGGTCTTTCATTGAAAAACATTTGTTCAAATAACTCTTCACATCGTTAAGCATATCAATGTCATTTCCAATAATCAATATGTCATCAACATATAGTACTAAAATGTCAAGCTCCCACTCACTTTCTTGTAGATACAAGCTTCGTAGCAATTTGGAACAAATCCAAAGCTCTTGATCACTTGATCAAAACGAAGGTTCCAACTCCGAGATGCTTGCTTCAGTCCATAAATGGAACGCTGAAGTTTGCACACCTTATCAGCATCCTTAGGATCGACAAAACCTTCGGGTTGCATCATATACAACTCTTCATCAATGTTGCCATTGAGGAACGCAGTCTTGACATCCATCTGCCATATTTCATAATCATGAAACGCATAAATTGCTAATAAAATCCGAATGTACTTAAACATCACTACGGGAGAGAAAGTCTCATCGTAGTCAACACCTTGAACTTGTCAAAAACCTTTTGCGACAAGCCGTGCTTTATAGACAGTAACATTACCATCTGCGTCTGTTTTCCTTTTGAAAATCCATTTTCACTCAACGGCCTTTTGGTCGCTAGGAGGGTCCACCAAAGTCCATACTTGGTTTTCGCTCATGGATCCCAATTCGGATTTCATGGCCTCTAGCCATTTCTCAGAGTCTGGGCTCATCATTGCTTCCTCATAGTTCGCAGGTTCACTGTTGTTTACCAACAAGACAGTTAAGACAGGGTTATCGTACCACTCAGGAGGGGCACGTGACCTTGTCGACCTGCGACGTTCAGTAGTAGCATCGTCCAAAGCTTCATGATCCTCGTCATTAGCTTCCTCTATTGTTGGTGCAGATGACACTGGAACAATTTCAGGTGCTGCGCTACTCTCCAACTCAAGAGAAGGTTCAATAACCTCGTCTAGCTCTACTTTCCTCCCACTCACTTCTTTTGAGAGAAACTCCTTCTCAAGAAAGGATTCGTTCTTTGCGATAAACACTTTGCCTTCAGATCTGTGGTAGAAGGTATACCCAATCGTTTCCTTAGGGTATCCTATGAAGACGCATTTCTCCGCTTTGGGTTCGAGATTGTCCGGCATCAACTTCTTGACGTAAGCTTCGCATCCCCAAACTTTAAGAAACGACAACTTAGGTTTAGCACCAAACCACAGTTCATACGGTGTCGTCTCAACGGATTTAGATGGTGCCCTATTTAAAGTGAATGCAGCGGTTTCTAATGCATAACCCCAAAATGATAACGGCAAATCTGTAAGAGACATCATCGATCACACCATATCTAATAGAGTTTGATTCCGGCGTTCAGACACACCATTGCGCTGTGGTGTTCCGGGTGGCGTGATTTGCGAAACGATTCAGCTTGCTTTAAGATGCGTGAGAAAATCATAACTCAAATATTCACCTCCACGATCGGATCGTAGAAATTTAATTTTCCTGTTACGATGGTTTTCCACTTCGTTCTGAAATTCTTTGAACTTTTCAAATGTTTCAGATTTATGTTTCATTAAATAGATATACCCATATCTACTTAAGTCATCAGTAAAAGTGAGAAAATAGCGATATCCACCGTGCGTCGAAACACTCATTGGTCCGCATACATCGGTATGTATGATTTCCAACAAGTCCGTTGCTCGCTCCATCATTCCGGAGAACGGGGTTTTGATCATCTTGCCCATGAGGCATGGCTCGCACGTGTCAAATGATTCAAAATCAAGAGACTCCAAAAGTCCATCAGAATGGAGTTTCTTCATGCGTTTTACACCAATATGACCTAGATGACAGTGCCACAAATAAGTTGAATTGTCACTATCTACTTTGCATCTCTTAGCCTCAATGTTATGGATGTGTGTTTCATTGCTTTCGAGATTTAGAAGAAATAAACCATTCATAGCAGGTGCATGACCATAAAAGATGTTACTCATATAAATAGAACAACCATTATTCTCCGATTTAAATGAATAACCGTCTTGCAATAAACATGATCCAGATATGATGTTCATGCTCAACGCAGGCACATAATAACATTTATTAAGGTTTAAAACTAATACCGAAGGTAAAACTAAGGAGAGCGTGCCGACGACCATCACATCAACTCTTGATCCGTTGCCAACGTGCATCGTCACCTCATCCCTTGCTAGCCGCCGTCTATTCCGTAGCTCCTGTTTCGAGTTACAAATATTAGCAACCAAGATTAAATACCCAGGCACTACAACGAGCGCTAGTAAGGTAAACATCAATAACATGTATATCAAATATACCTTTAATGGTGCCAGCCTTCTTGTCCGCTAAGTACTTTGGACAGTTGCGCTTCCAGTGACCCTTGTCCTTGCAATAGAAGCACTCAGTGTCCGGCTTAGGTCCAGACTTGAGCTTCTTCTCAGCAGGGGCAACGCGCTTGCCGCTGCCTTTCTTGAAGGACTTCTTTGCACCCTTACCTTTATTAAAGCTGGGGGGCTTGTTGACCATCAACACATGATTATCTTTCTTGATGTCCACCTCAGCAGCTTTCAGCTTAGCGAAGAGCTCAGTGATCGTATCAGTGGAACCAATATGATTATGAGTAACTACAAAACCTTTGTAGCTATGAGGGAGTGATTGCAAAACTCTGTCAATCTTGAGCTCTTATGGAATCTTGCAGTCCAGTTGCTCAAGACGTTGAGTGTAGCCCGACATCTTAATGGCGTGCTCACCAATGTAACTCCTTCCTCCATCTTGTAGTTAAAGAATTTCTCAGAGATCTCATATCTCTCAGAACGGGCCTGAGTCTGAAACATGGTTTTCAGTTCCTCAAGAATCTCAAAGGGACCGGCGAACTCCTCAAAACGATTTTGAAGGTCCGATTCCATAGCAAACAACATGGTGCTCTTAATCACACCATAATCATCTTTGCACGACTGATAAACAGCTTTTTCATCAGCCGGCGCATCTATAGCAGGGGCGTCACCTAGCGCTTTCTCAAGGACATAGTCCTTTTGTCCGCCAGCGAGAATGATTCTCAGATTGCGGAACCAGTTGGTGAAGTTAGACCCATTGTTCTTAAGCTTTTCTTTCTCAGCAAAAACGTTGAAGTTGAAGTTGAAGTTGGACTTAGCCATTTGATCTACAAAATTTGCAAGTACAATTTAGACTATGTTCATGATAACTAGTTCAACTTAATCAAATTACTAGATGAACTCCCACTAAATTCAACATCCCTCAAGTTGTTTAGTGAACACGATCCAAATTCACCACACCTAATCCGATCTTCACGGGAAGAGATGTGGTTTCAATGGTGGACAACAAAGTGTCGATCATATCATTCATATGACTCATGCTTAACCTTTCGGTTCGTGTGTTCCGAGGCCATGTCTGTACATGCTAGGCTCGTCAATTCAAACCCAAGTATTTCCGCGTGTGCAAAACTGGCCTGCACCCGTTGTATGTGAACGTAGAGTTTATAGCACCCGATCATCACGAGATGCTTGAACACGACGAACTTTCGCAACGGTGCATACATGGGGAGAACACAATTTTATCTTGATCTTTAAGTGAGGAATCATCTTATAATGATACCATCGCGATCTAAGTATAATAATATACATAAAAGGATAAACATCACATGCATATAATCTTATATGACATGGTATAGCCAATCTCCGCGCAATGATCTCCATCTTGTGCGTGCCAGCATGATCTCCATCACTCCATCATGATTTCCTCCACCACGAATAACAACTACAACTATTGCTAACTACTTAGCGATAAAGTAAAGCTATTACATGGCGTATAAGAAGTTGACACACAGGTCATACACAATTATAAAGAAAACCATATGGCTCCTGCCGGTTGTGTACTCATCGACATGTAAGTCGTGAAATATTACAAAACATGATCATTGCATACAACATACACATCATATCTTGGGCCATACCATATCACAAAAACACTCCCTGCAAAAACAAGTTAGACGCCTCTACTTTGTTGTTGCATGTTTTACGTGGCTTATGGGAGTAACAAGCTAAGAACGATTCTTACCTACGGAAAGCCACAACGGTGATATCATGGTTGCCAACACCCGGTGTAAATCCCATGACAACTATAGTGAGAGAAACTGGCATCCACCAGCCACATGTGTGGAACAAGCCACACGTCAAGTGCGGAGCCGGTCTCGCGAATGAGGTCGCGTAAAGTTGTCTTGGACCGCTTCGATCTCACTATCCCGCGTCATAAGAAGTACACAACAAGAGGCTTGCAATAGAAAACATCAACGCCTGCAACAAGCATGTTGCGTTCTACTCGTGAAACACATCTACGCATAGATCTAGCTCTGATACCACTGAAGGGTTTCGTAGCATAGTAAATCAAAAAAATTCTACGGATGCGAATGGGGAAGCCAAGATCTAATCTAGGAGATGCAATCAACGAGAGGGATAGATGAGATCTTCATAGCCTTGAAGAAATCGCACAGCGGAAGGTTCAACAGAACGTGGTTGATGTAGTCGTACTAGCCTTCTCCTCCTCGCGATCCGATCCGATCCAACGCCGCAAGTGGCGACGCCTCCGAGAGATGCACACATACGACACTGCGACGTATCCTCCTTCCTCCGTCCAGCAAGTGGGGTGGAGAGATAGATTGGATCTACAGCGACGTGGTGTGCAAGGTGGAGAGTTTTCTGCAGGCTTCGCCTAGTGATGGGGAGAGAGAGAGAGAGAGAGAGAGAGAGAGAGAGAGAGGTAGGGCAGCTGGCGGCTAGTGTTTGGGGTGAGGGAGGTGCGCCGCTCACCTATATAGGGGCCGCCCCTTGCCCCTCCTCCAAGCCCTAGGGCCGGCGGCCACACGGGTGGAGTGGGGGGCAAGTCTTCCCCCCCTTCTAGAAGGTCCCCTAGGGTTTTGGCCGGATGGACCTATGGGGCCTTGTGCCCCTAGACTAATGCGGCCAGGGCACTCCCTCGTAGGCCCACGCCCCCCTCCGACAAGTGGGGCCACGTTGGTACCACTCTGGAAGCTTCTAGAACCTTCCGGTACAATACCGAACATTCTGAAACGATTCCGAAATCCAAAAACTGCTTTCCTTTATATGAATCTGATTCTCCGGACCATTCCGGAACCTCTAGTGATGTCCTGGATCTCATCCGAGACTCCGAACAAAACCTCACAAACCAATTATCCATTCTATCCTAGCGTCAAGGCACGTTAAGTGTGTGACCCTACGGGTTCGAGAATATGCAGACATGATCTTCTATCAATAATCAACAGCGGGATCTGGAAACCCATATTGACTCCCACATATTCATCGATGATCATATCAGATGAACCATGATGCCAGGATTCAATTAATCCCATATATATATATATATATTCCCTTCGTCACGCGATATTTTACTTGCCCGAGATTCGATCGTTGGTATCGGCATACCTAGTTCAATCTCGTTCATAGCAAGTACTTTACTCATTCCGTAATCCGATATCACTTTGTGATTAACTCCTTAACCACGTGCTTGCAAGCGGTGTTGATATCGATTACCGAGTGGGCCCGAAGTATATCTCTCCGACTTGGGAGGGAAAAATCCCATCTCGATACATACAACCCAACAAGTACTTTCCGATCACCTGAGAGACACCTTTATGATCACCCTCTCATAGGATGACGTTTGATGACCTCAAAGCTTTCTTCCGATACCAGGGAGTTGCATTATCTCATGGTCTAAGGAATACAATATTTGACATAAGAAAAAGCTTCGCAAAGATGAACACGACGACACGATCTAATTGCTCTTCTTGATTTGGGTCTGTCCATCATATCATTCTCCCAATGACATGATCTCATTATTAATCGACAACTCATGTCTATGGTTAGGAAACCTTAACCATCATTAATCAATGAGCTAGTCCATAGAGGCGTACTAGGGACACGGTGTTGTTCATAAACCACACAAGTATCAAAGTTTCCGCTTAATACAATTCTAGCATGGAATATAAACTTTATCATGAACAAGAATTATAATAATAACATCTTTATTATTGCCTCTAGGGCATAATTCCAACACCGTCGTCCCTAGATCTGGGGGATCTGAAGTTCTTCCCGGCACCCTGCCAAAGGGGAGATCATCCCGGAGGCCTTCTCTCCGGTATGATGCATGAGTAGTTACACCTTGGACTATGGGCCCATGTAGTAGCTAGATGGTTGTATATCCTCCTTATGCTTTCATGTGTAGATCTTGTGAGATCCGTTCATGATCAAGATCTAATCTATTTGTAATCATGCATGTTGTGTTTGCGGGGATCCAATGGATATTGAGATTACTATGTCAGGTTGATTAATGGTTTTGTCTATTTGATACTATCATGTTTGTGTTGTTTGTGATCTTGCATGCTCTCCGTTGTTAGTAGCTATCTTGGCCAAGTAGTTTCTAGTGACTCCAAGAGGGGGTATTTATGCTCGATAGTGGATTCATGCCTCTAGTTTCCAAGGTAAGTGACAGAAATCTCTTCGGTTGTAGATGTGTTGTTGCTACTAGGGAGAAAACAACGGTCTCTTGTTCATGGAACAAGTGGATTATTTACCTAAACACTTTGCTTAAAGCAGTTGTCTGTTTCTTGCAACTTAATACTGGAGGGGGTTCAGATGATAACCTGAAGGTGGACTTCTAGTCATAGATGCAGTTGGATGGCGGTCTATGTATATTGTTGTATTGCCCAATCGAATCTAATAGGATCTTTTTTGCCTGGTATTGCATTGTTATGCCTAGATCCGTTCTTGTCAATTGCCCTGCTGTAATTTGTTTACCCTTCATGCCATGTTGTTTATCTAAGGAGAGCACCTCTAGAGAACTATGGACCCTGTCCAATCTTTACCATTGATACATCTTCCACTGTTACTGTTTACTTTCTGCAAACCACTATCACCTTCCACACTATACAGTTAATCCTTTGTTACAGCAACCGGTGAGATTGACAACCTCACTGTTTGTTGGGTCAAAGTCTTGAGTTTGTGTTGTGCAGGTTTCCGCATTTCTTGCAACACCTTTGAGAAGTTTCCTTCCTCCTCCTGGTTCGATAACCTCGGTTTCTTACTGAGGAAATACTTGCTGCTGTGCTGCATCTAGGGCTGGAATTCGAGCCGAGCCGAGCCAACTCGACTCGACTCGCTAAACTCGTTCAACTAACGAGTTAGCTCGACTCGGCTCATTTACAGAACGAGCTCATACTTGAAACTCGGCTCGACTTGGTAAACTCACGAGTAGCTCGTGAGCAGCTCATTTAGATTGTTGTAAGTTAGGAATATGAGCACATATAAGAAAAACTAGTAATTACTCTACTAATTTGAAACTAGAACAACAATAGTACTTCCATAATAAGACGAAGGAAGATTAAAAAATATATAGTAGCTCTTCACCATTACAGGTTCAAGGAACATACATAGTATGGCAATTATCTATGAAAATTTTCAGACTCTATATTTGAACGAGTTTAACAAGCTAAATGAGTAGCTCGCGAGTAGCTCATTTAGCTTGGGTGAACAAACAAGCTCAAATCAAAAACTTGGCTCGACTCATTAGACACCGAGTTCGAGCCGAGTCAAGCTATGTCACAAGTTACTCATTTAGCTCGCGAGTTTCGAGTTATAATTCCAGCCCTAGCTGCATCACACCTTGCTCTTGGGGTTCCCAACAGGCTCCATGTTAGCCATTAAGTTCTATGGCGCCGTTGTCGGGGAGGTTAAGGACATCTTCACAAGGGGAGTCCTCCACTTCCTTTCTCTTTACTTTGTTTTTAGTTTGCTTAGTTTCTTTTGCGTGGTTTTGTTTGCCTCTTTTCAAAAACTCTAAAAAAATTAGTTTAGTGTGGTTTGCTTTCTCTTATCAAAAACACAAAAAAATAGTTCCTACTCTAGTTGTTGGTCTGTTGTTGCCTTGCTTGGTCATGCTTTCTATGAATGGATGGTTTCTTTGAAACTAGTTCTTATTGGCAAGGTGGGTTCACGGAAGAACAAAAGTATTATTATAAGGAGCACTGTTTGTCACAAAAAGGGAAACACTTATGGGAACAAATTGATAAGTTGAATACTATTGCTAGAGAGGTGTGCTCTACTTATAATGTTACTTATTGCTTTGATAAAGCTTGTTGTTGTAGGAGGTATAAACACCTCCCTTTTCAGTGTGAGTAAAATGATAATATTACCATATTTTCTTATGTTAAAGGAAATTATGACTTTTATGATGTGGAACAAATTGAAGAATTTATTTCCTTCAAGGGTGCATTTGAACTTGCCAGTTTGCTTGAAAATACCGATGATGCACCTTATAAATACGAGGTCTTTGAGATACTTAAATTTTGCTTTGATAATTACAAGGAAGAAAATGTCTATATTCTTGAATACTTTAATAGGTGATTTCCACAAATGGAAGAGACTAATGCCTTGCAGGAGCCTATGGAAGAAGAAATTGTTGAAACTGGAAGCTCATTAGATGAAAAGAGGAGAGTGATGAACAAAAGGAGGAAGAATGGATTATCTACCCATGCCTACCTTCTAATGAGAGTAACTCTTTATCCATCACATTATTTGATTGTCCCCCATGCTTACCAAAGGAGGATGAATGTTATGTTCCTATGGATCCTTTTGAAATATCTACTTTGGGTATAACCTGTGAAGGTTTTAATCCCACTATTTTTGAGCTTGATAGAAATGATGTGTTTGTAGATCATGAAAAGCATGCTTTATGTGATAACTATATTGTTGAGTTTATTCGTGATGCTACTAAAAATTATTATGAGAGAGGAAAGTATGGTTGTAGAATTTTTCATGGTATTGAAACACCTCTCTATGTGCTGAAAGTTTTGAAGTTACTCTTGTTTTATCTTCCTATGCTTGTCACTTTGTTATTTGTGCATTTATTTGTGTACAAGATTCCTATGCATAGGAAGTGGGTTAGACTTAAATGTGTTTTTGAAATTTCTTCTTGATGCTCTCTTTTACTTCAATTGATATTTCTTATGTGAGCATCTTCTCAAACTATCAAGCCTAACTTAAAGGCGTTAAAGAAAAGTACTTGTTGGGAGATAACCCAAGAGTTTACTTGAGTCTTGGAAGTTATTACTTCTGTAATGGCCTCTCCTTATCCTTTTTGTTTTCTTTTTGTGCCAAGAATGACCTCTAATGAGAGGGAAGTAAGATTTGGGGAGTTGCTATCCAACAGATATCAGTCCTCCACCATAAAAATTCGTGAGGAGTCTCTGTAACTCGGTTTGAGCTAAACATTTACGAATAAATCCCCCAGTATGTTAGATAAGTTTCGTTAGTTCAACAATTTTTTATTTGAGCAATAGTAGATTTTCGAAAAAATCGTATTCTACCTGCTGGTCTGTTTTGACAAACTTCTGCCATTATTTGAATTTGCTTCTTATTGATTCCTTTTTGAGTTCTATTTTGGGGAATTGAGCTTTTTGAAGGAGTTTCTACAGTAGCTTGTGTTTTTACTGAAAATAATTGTTCTTCCAAAGCTTTACCTAAAGGTCTATTATATTTTGAATACACTAATGTTGCTAATGAAGATTGTGTGAAGTTTTATATGAAGGAAAATTTTAGGTATAGAGAGAGAATGATGTAATGAGATTAAGAATGGACAAAATCTCAAGCTTGGGGATGCCACCCCGGTGTCACCCCAAGAAATATCCAAGAGGTACAAGCGTCAAAGCTTGGGGATGCCCAAGGCATCCCCTTTTTCATCAATAAAAAGCTCAGGTCTATCTAGACACTTCGTTTTTCTTGTTTCATGCACAAGTTGTGTTGTTCTTGCAGCGTCTTAGTTTTTGTTTAGTTTTATTAGTTGTTTAGTTTTCTTGAATAAAGTAGTTTGGACCTCCTTTGTTGTTGTGTTGTTTAAAATAAGTTGCTTGGTGTTGGAAAGGAGTAGAAAGTTCCTGCTTGAAAGTGCAAGAGGAGCTTGCATTGACTGTGATTTAGACTTTAGCATGACATGATAGGTGTTGTTTTAACCTTATGTTTAGTGATTATTGCTGTAGCATGTCTTGTTCCAAACATTTGGGATTGCTTAGTGTGCCTTGAAGAAATCATGCGTTGTTTTAGCATGCAAAAGCATAGTATTATGGTATTCTCCTTTGATGCTTTGTTTGGGTTGACTTGGCACATGCTCACACCATGTTATGACTATGACAAGTCACCATATCCTCTATGATCATTTAGTCCTTGACTTGTAGTAGCACTCTATGCTTTGATTAGTAATGTTTTGTTGCTCTGCATGGTTATGTCCATTATTGATCTCTTAGTTGGTTGCTCCCAGTCTTTTGCTAGCCTCCACTTGTATGAGTAAGCTCTACTCATGCTTCCAACTCCCAAGAAACCAAGTTATTCCAAAGTGTCCACTATAAAGTCCTATGCATGGTGTGTTACACCAGGCCAAGTATATTCTTGTTTTCAGCTATCTTCCAATTAAAAACTATTTTGTTATGTAAAAACTTAGTGATTAAAGCTCTCACAAACTTGATGGCACACTTTATATTCTTTGCCCCTAATAAACTTGAACCATTGTGTCATCTATGTTGTATATGCTTGCACTTATACGTTGGAATTAGCAGAACCGTGCTGTCACGGGGAACGTTTTCAACATTGCACTTGTACTTTGTACTCAGTTGATATCATGCTCTTTTGTCTATGGATGTCACCGATATGAAATAAAGAGGGAACTTGTAAGTCCATGGAGTATTTATTTTGTGTTAGAGAAACGCCTGTGCCGCTAGCCTAAGTCATGCCTAATCATGGTGGAAACTTGTAGCATCACCATAGTGAGCTATCTATGAAGTATCCTCAATAAAAAGCTATGCATATAGTAAATATAAAGATCGCTGAGATGCTCATTGTCTACTTGCCTTGTCATTTTGGTTATGGATAGCTCCTGTACCATGTGCAAGGGGTACCCCGTTGGCGGTTCTCTATGATATGCAAATACTTACAATGACAAGAACTTATAGGTGACTGAAGTTGAGTAGAATGAGGTGTGTCCCTCGTATTCAAGGGACATGATATTGCCAACTTATACTTTGTCAAGCATATACTCCATCTTTGTTCACTTTAACCTTAATCACTTCAAGATGGTTATGATAGGGGAAATGACGGCTGAAAGCTAACAAGTACCATAATTTTTGGAAGATCTTTTTGAAACTTGAAATCCCTGCTTCCCTATGAAGGGCCCTTTCTTCCACCATTATTTGAGTCTCAGCCTTCTACCCTTTAGGCACCATTAAGAGAGCATAATTGTCATTCTATGTGCAGTGTTCCAAAACTTATTGATTGATGCATGTTGTGATGTTACTTGTTCTTGTGCTATTTGTTTCTAGTCACCCTTATGAACTTTGAAGGTGTCCTATGCATCTATTTGCTACTCTATGAGGGACAAGCAGAATGCCACTATGCCATGTTTTCTGTATGTGAAACAAACAAACGTTTTTCAATGCAAGTTATTCATGATCTTTATTTGTAGCCTTTCATGTTGCATGCATAGTTACTATGTCCTATTGTTAGAACTCCATCTTTCATGCACATGTTTAGATTTCTTTGATCCCAGCTTTCAATGCATGCAAATGTTTTGATCTTGGTTTTGATGGTGCATGTCACCTCAAAAATTATTCTTTTTATAACTTACCTACTCGAGGAAGAGAAGGAGTTAAGCTTGGGGATGCTTCATACGTCGGAAACGTATCTATAATTTTTGATGCTCCATGCTTGTTTACTATCTACTTTGCTTTGCTTTGTTTACACTTTGAGGTGTTTTTATATCTTTTCTGGAACTAACCTATTAACAAGTTGCCACACTGCCAGTTGCCTATTTTCTTCTATTTTTGGTTCCAGAAAAGCAGAAAATCAATATTCTCGGAAGTGGACGGGACAAAAGCCAAAGTCAATATTTTACCGTGGGGGACACGAATCTAGAAGATGAGATAAAGAGGCGAACCAGGGCCGCCGCACCCCCCCCAAGGCGCGGGTGGGCCCACCCCATGCCTAGGTAGGGTGTGCCCCCCCTGGCCGCCTCGCCTCTTCGCCTATAAGAAGCCCCTGATGCAGAAACCCTAGGCACCCGATCAAAACTCCACGAAACCTTCTGTAGCCGCCACCGCCACCCTCGTCCCTAGATCGGGGGGATCTGAAGTTCTTCCCGGCACCCTGCCGGAGGGGAGATCAATCCGGAGGCCTTCTCTCCGGTATGATGCGTCAGTAGTTCCACCTTGTACTATGGGTCTATGTAGTAGCTAGATGGTTGTATCTCCTCCTTGTGCTTTCATGTATAGATCTTGTGAGCTCCGTTTAGGATCAAGATATAATCTATTTGTAATCATGCATGTTGTGTTTGCGGGGATCCGATGGATATTGAGATTACTATGTCAGATTGATTAATGGTTTTGTCTATTTGATACTATCATGTTTATGTTGTTTGTGATCTTGCATGCTCTCTGTTGTTAGTAGCTATCTTGGCCAAGTAGTTGCTAGTGACTCCATGAGGGGGTATTTATGCTCGATAGTGGGTTCATGTCTCTAGTTTCCAAGGGAAGTGACAGAAATCTCTTCGGTTGTAGATGTGTTGTTGCTACTAGGGAGAAAACAATGGTCTCTTGTACATGGAACAAGTGGATTGTTTACCTTACACACTTTTCTTAAAGCAGTTGTCTGTTGCTTGCAACTTAATACTGGAGGGGTTCGGATGATAACCTGAAGGTGGACTTCTAGTCATAGATTCAGTTGGATGGCGGTCTATGTATATTGTTGTATTGCCCAATCGAATCTCGTAGGATCTTTTTGTATGGTATTGCATTGTTATGCCTAGCTCAGTTCCTGTCAATTGTCCTGCTTTAATTTCTTTACCCTTCATGCCATGTTGTTTATCTAAGGAGAGCACCTCTAATGAACTATGGACCCCGGTCCAATATTTACTATTGATACATCTTCCATTGTTACCTATTTACTTGCTGCAAACCATTACCTTCCACACCATACGTTTAATCCTTTGTTACAGCAAACCAGTGAGCTTGACAAACTCACTGATTTGTTGGGGAAAAGTCTTGAGTCTGTGTTGTGTAGGTTTCCGCGTTGCTTGCAACACCTGTGTGACGTTTCCTTCCTCCTACTGGTTCGATAAGCTCAGTTTCTTACTGAGGGAAAACTTACTGTTGTAATGCTTCACACCCTGCTCTTGGGGTTCCCAACAGGCTCCACGTTAGCCATCATCATGTGATGGTTCCGTCTCTTTGGGTTTTCACCTCCTGCGGCTCAGGCACCGGGAGTCGTCGTCCAGTTTGATTGAGCAAGATGTATTAGTTTTCATGGCTTTCGGTCAAAATTACCAATGTTGCATGCATGTGGATCTGGGTAAAATTTTTGACTCACAATAAGTTTCACAATATGATATTACATAAAAGGTTTAATATATTACGTAGATCACCAACATCCCTATGTAGTGTTGTGGTTTTCTTCTGCGCTATAGCCATGGAGAATCTTCATCATTTAACAGGAGGCTTGGGTAAATTTTCGCTTTGAAGGGCGGGATTTCATGAAACTTATGATAATCTTCTGACATATCTATCTTGTCATCCACTCCCACGATGTTTTTATTTCCTGAAAGAACTATGTGGCACTTTGGCTCATCGGACGATGTATTCTTTTGCTGATTTATTTTTCTTGGTTTCATAGACATGTCCTTCACATAGAAAATCTGAGCCACATAGTTGGCAAGGACGAATGGTCCGTCCATGTATGCAAGATTGTTGAGATCCATTGTTGTCATTCCATACTTTTTGTCTACATGTACCCCGCCTCCTGTCATCTTGACCCATTTGCACCGAAACAAAGGGACCTTAAAAGTAGGTCCATACTCAAGTTCCCATATCTCCTCTATGTACCCATAATATGTGTCCTTGCCATTGTCATCTGTTGCATCAAAGCGGACACCACTGTTTTGGTTGGTGCTCTTTTTATCTTGGGTGATCGTGTAAAATGTATTACCATTTATCGTGTACCCTCGGAAAGTACATATAGTCGAAGATGGTAACCTGGACAACAAGTACAACTGATCTCCAATAGTGGTGTTATTCATGAGATGTGTCTACAACCAACTGCCGAAAGTAGCCTCGTGTTCCACTTTAATCCAGGAGTCAGGCTTCCCCGGGTTTTTCGAGCATAGAATAATCTTGTGTTTCTCGATATACGGAGCCACCAAGGTGGAATTGTGTAGAACTGTGTAGTGTGCTTTACTGAAATAATCCCCGTCCATACATACCATTGATTTCCTTCCTAGTGTGCCTTTTCCAGTCATCCTCCCCTCATATCGAGATTCAAGAACATCAATCGGCTTAACGTTAGAAAGAAAGTCTACACAAAACTCCATGACCTCCTCTGTTCCATAGCCCTTGGAGATGCTTCCTTCCGGTCTAGCACGGTTATGAACATATTTCTTTAAGACTCCCATGAACCTATCGAAGGGGAACATATTGTGTAGAAACACAGGACCGAGAATTCTAATCTCTTTGACTAGGGAACTAGGAGCAGCGTCATAATATTAAAGAAGGATGGAGGGTACAACAACTCGAACCAGACCAAACATTGGACCACATCAATCTTTAATCCTGATAGACTTTCTGGATCGATTACCTTCTGAGAAATTGCATTGAGGAATGCACATACCTTCACAATGGCCAATCGAACATTTTCCGGTAGAATTCCCCTCAATGCAACCGGAAGAAATTGCGTCATAAGCACATGGCAGTCATGAGACTTTAGGTTTTGGAAATTTTTCTCTTTCATTTTTACTATTCCCTTTATGTTAGACGAGAAGCCAGATGGGACCTTGATACTGAAAAGGACTTCAAAAAAGATTTCCTTCTCTTCCTTAGTAAGAGCATAGCTGGCAGGCCCTTGAAACTGCCATGGATGCTTGTCGTCTTGTCCTTTATGATATTGCTGGTCCTCCCGTGCTTTCGGTATATCTTTTGACTTCCCATACAATCCCAGGAAGCCTAAAATATTCACGCAAAGATTCTTCGTCAGGTGCATCACGTCGATTACAGAGCGGACCTCATGGCTTCCCAATAGGGTAGCTCCCAAAATATAGATTTCTTCTTCCATATGGGTGCGTGTCCGTCGGCGTCTTTCGGAACAGGTTGTCCTCTAGGACCCTTTCCAAATATTATATTTAAATTCTTGACCATACCAAATACATTAGCACCAGTACAAGGGTCAGGCTTCTTACGGTGATCTGCCTCACCATCGAAATGCTTGTCTTTTCTCTTAAGGGATGTCTGGGCGAAAGAAAACGATGATTGTACGGGTATACATTCTTCCTAGATTTATCCAGATATATATTTTGAGTCTCATCTAAACAGTGTGTGCATGCATTATATCCCTTGTTCGTTTATCCTGAGATGTTACCAAGAGCAGGTCAATTATTGATGGTTACGAACAACAATGCTCATAGGTTTAATGGCTCCTGTTTGTGCTCATCCCACACACGTAAACCTGGTTCGGCTCACAATTGTAGAAGTTCATCAACTAATGGCCTTAGGTACACATCAATGTCATTGCCGGGTTGCTTCATGCCTTGGATGAGCACTGGCATCATAATGAACTTCCACTTCATGCACAACCAAGGAGGAAGTTTGTAGATACATAGAGTCACGGGTCGTGTCAGGATCGCAGCTCGCTTCCCAAAAGGATTCATGCCATCTGTACTTAGACCAAACCATAAGTTCCTTGCGTCACCAGCAAAGTCCGGGAAGTCTCTCTCGATTTTTCTCCACTGCCGACCATCAGCGGGGTGCCTCAACATCCCATCTTTCCTACGTTCTTTCATGTGCTATCGCAACAACTTGGCATGCTCTTTGTTTCTGAACAAACGTTTCAACCATGGTATTATAGGAGCATACCACATCATCTTGGCAGTAACCCTCTTCCTGGGTGGCTCGCCATCAACATCATCAGGGTTATCTTTTCTGATCTTATACCGCAATCCAGTGCATATCGGGCATTTATCCATATTATCGTACTTCTCACCGCGGTAGAGGATGCAGTCATTAGGACACACATGTATCTTCTGCACATCTAATCCTAGAGGGCAGACGAGCTTCTTTGCTTCGTACGTACTGGTGGGAAATTCGTTTTTTAAGCAACTTCTTCATTAGTACCAGCAACTTTTCAAATTCCGAGTCAGTCACACCGGTCTCTGCCTTCCACTTTAGCAATTTCAGTGTGCTACCCAGCTTCTTCTGGCCATCTTCACAAGTTGGGTACAACAATTTGTTGTGGTCCTGTAACATCTGCTCAAACTGCAACCTCTTATTTTCTGTGTCGCAATCTCGCTTTGCATCAGAAATTACCTGACCAAGATCATCAGCGGGCTCATCTGGTTCCCAATTCTTCACCTCCTTCATTTTCATTGTCTTTCATTGTGGTATCAGCGTATTCAGGGAACATAGATCGATAGTTGTCATCATCGTTCTCTTCTTCATCGCCGTATTCCATCGCAACCCCTCTTACTCCATGCTTGGTCCAAACATTATAGCCGGACGTAAAACCATACCCAAGCAGGTGGTTCTGAATGATTCTTGCGGAAGTGTGAGCCTTCACATTCCTACAATCAACACATGGACAACACATAAAAGCGTCCCGCCGCTTGTTCGCCTCGGCCATAAGACGAAAAGAACGCACGTCTTCTCTGAAAACGGCAGAGCGTCGGTCACCGTACATCGATGGATGGCTCATCTGTATCATACAAATATATATCAAACGCAACCACGATGCTAAAATTAGTACCGCGCAGTCTAAACGAGAAAATAGTTGCTAACCTTTTAGCACACTTAGAAACAAAGATGAGAAAACTTAAGTGTGGCTCGGACACCTCATATTATGTCTGTCTTGTGTGACCTAAAGTCGCATCGCTCTAACGGGCATTTCACCGAACACCTCTAGTGCATATGAACAAGAAAGAAAATAGCACAAACCCACCACCTCTCCCACCAGGAAAAAAACTGTTGAGAGGGGGAGGGGCTGTGCCATATATATAGGGTCAGACCACTAGTCCCAGTTTGAGATACAAACCGGAACTAAAGGGGGTGCCCGCAGCCAGCGGCAGGCCCCTGACTCTTAATCCCGGTTTATATCTCAAACCGGACTAGTGGTGTCTAACGGGTCAGGACCTATGGTGTCGTACGACCTGGGCCGTCCGGTTCGGACCATTAGTACCGTCCCCAGCCACAGCCGGAACTAATGGCCCGGACGAAAGGGCCGTTTTCTACTAGTGGCGGGTGAAGACTATGTGCCCGGCAATCAGTTTCTTCTCTCGTAGTGATTCTTAGGCAAGTGGAGTAGCAACGCAGGATGTCTTCGTTTTGATGGGGCTCTTCAAGTACCAAGTCTTGATTTCTCGGGGTAAAAACCTTAGGTCTGATCCTCATTGGTTGTATGTGGTAATGATGTTTGTTTTGTTAAAAGTATTGTTTAGACATTGCTCAGACTTTCTCTGGAAACTCATGATTCGACTTTGATGGTTGAAAATGGTGCGTCGTTCGAGAACCTATTTTACAGTCTAGGTGTAGCGAATGGTGATGCCATTGTAGTACAATATTTACCCTTTTTTTTGCGAAAAGTACAATATTCACCCTGTTACAAAATATTCCAGGAGTTCAATTTAAACCTCCGTAAACATCTTATATATGGGAACTCGTATGTAGTAGTACTAACTCTGATCCAAATTAGTTGTTGAAGGTTCAATAAACCTAGCCAATTTAGCCAACTTTTTACCTGATTCCTCGACTATTTATTGAATCGAAGGGAGTACTACTTTTATCAAAAGATGCAAGCTACAGGTCAGTAGATACGTATCAGTAGACACTTCCTGAATAACCGGAGAACATGTCAACCCTAACCGTGGAAACGTCAAGCCTGAAACCGAGTATAACGTGGCCGGCAGGGGAAACAACAATGTGCCAAACGTTGTCTTTTCCCGTGATATTAGCATCCCTGTCATTCACCACCAAATGCCGCCATGAAACTGCAAAAAAAATGCCGCCATGAAACTGCAGCTTCTTCGGCCTCGATATCACCACAGGACTGAGTCGCTAGGTCGCTATTTCTTCCCCTATAAATACATTCGAATTGACACTGATCTTGCCAAGCCATATAGCTACAGCCCACAAGTCGAGAGCTGCAACGAACTAAGAGGAACACATATTACAAGAGCGCATCACCAATGGCTTCCCAGCAAGTGCTGCTCTTGGCTGCCGCGGCCATCGCCGCCGCCTTCCTCCTGGCGCCGGCCTCCGCCGACGACTTCATGGTCGGAGACTCCGCCGGCTGGACCCTCACCTACCCCGCCACCTGGACCGAGGGCAAAACCTTCGTCGTCGGCGATAGCCTAAGTATGCTTTCCATGCACGCACCTTCGATTCTCAACTCTTAGCCAGTACCTGTATCGGAATCGCTAACATCTTGGTGCTTGTTGGCAGCGTTCATGTACCCCGCCGGAAAGCACACGGTCATGGAAGTGACCGGCCCGGACTTCAGGGCCTGCAACGTGACGGGGAACCAGGCCCTCGGCACCTGGACTTCCGGCAAGGACACCGTCCCGCTCGACAAGGCCGGGAGGAGGTGGTTCATCTGCAGCGTCGGCAACCACTGTGCCCAGGGCATGAAGCTCCTCGTCGTCACCGCCGACGCAGCTCAGGCCCCGGCTGGCCCGCCGTCCAATTCGGCCTCTTTTGTTGGCCGAGCGGTTGCACAGGCAATGGCGGGGGCCGGCGCCCTGGCCGCAGCCGTGCTCATGCTCTGAGTGACCCTTCTTGACAGCTGAGCTGAGATACGGTGTGTCGTTTGATCGATGAGCCTGGGAGGAGTACCTTTTGTTTCTTCTTCGATTGGATTGTTATATATAGCTCGTAATTATTTGAGCTAGCTTGATGACTAGCAAAAACCTTCGAATAAGTTTGTATCCTCTCTGCGGGTAAATTCCTTCATTAAATGGAGTGCCTTGTTCAAATTCTACTAGTACTACAACCTTTACTCGTCTTTGGTGATGGAGGACGATGACAACGGAGCATCTTCGACTTGCATTAGTGTTTGTACTCGTTAATCCAGATACTTATTTTTAATCTTTATGTATTACTAGCAAAAATGTCCGTGCGTTGCTATGGATTGACTATTTTGACACTTTGACAAATAAAAACTCGATACCGATTTATTTTGAAGACCTTACAAACTTACCAAAGCTAGTATGGTTCTCTTAGACGTATACGTACTAACCGTACTCGTATACTCACACTGCCTGTGAGAGGTATATAGCAATAGCAACATAAATTCAAAATTTAGTACACGTATACTCATGCTGCCTGTGAGAGGTGGAAATCCGAAGGTATATAGCAATAGCAACAAAAATTCAAAATTTAGCATTCAAGACGTAGATATGGGTAAAAAAACAAGGCCGCGCAAACTTAAGCTTGAGAGGGGGAGGGGGGCATTAGTGGTCAATTTAAATGTCCAATTAGTGACCAGCCTCCCCTTGATCTCTCTCAGAATCCTCAGACTGTGATGTGACTCCGTCGACACTGGTTGTGGTATGCCGCTTAGACTGAGCTTCTTTCTTTCAATCAATGTAAGCATCCAACAGGTCTGACTCTCCTTTAATCATGCACAGCGCGCAATCCCTCTCTCGTTTATAATTAGCTCACATCATAATTTTTAGCTGCTTGTTGATTTCCCACTTGGCTTGCTGATATCCCATGCAATTTACACACGTACACACGCGCCGAAGTTCCTCTACAGCTGCTTATTAGAAAAGTTAATCACAAGATCCTGTCAGTTAACAGCTGCCTCTGCTTCAAAATCTTCAGAAGTTTCAGATAAGGCTTTCACTATCAGAAATTCAGTTTCGACAGTTAGTTTAAGTTTCAGAGATAAAAGTCTGAGCTGCGTCTCAGCGTTTGAATTTGTCTTAGATAGATTAGGACGGCGCCCGGGTCTTTCGTGGGATGGCACGAAGCAACGATCATGGCATCGGATCAGGAGGCGAGTGGGGGACGTTGGGATGGCAGCGTCGAGCACCTCGTTAGTGTCCTTGTTTTTCGCTTTCAGTTAGGCATGTAACGACTGAATAAAAGGAACAAGAGAAAACAGAAAATTCGTACGTTTTTACACAGCGCCAAATACTCTCGTCTCTCTCTCTCTCTCATCATCTCCATTGTTGCGTGAGTAGACCTCAAGGGGCTGACAAGTGGTATCAGAGCCCAGGGCTTTGGTGTCAATGGCGCCCGGCGGCGGGTCAGTGGAGAAGAAGAAGGGCGACGACATCGATAGCGGCAGCAGTTCGCCGCGTGCCAGGATCGGGGATCCAACCGCAGCCGGCCAAGGGCGCGCGCTGGCGGTGGCACGGCAACTCGCGCCGATGGCGTCGAGCACCTCCAACATCCCACCACTAACGAGCACCAACTACTCAACATGGAGCCTCCTGATGGAGGTGAGCCTGCAGGCACGCGGCCTGTGGGGCGCCATCGAGGGCGCAGAGGATCTCGATGACGAGTACGGCTACCGCAACGATCGGAGCGCCGTGGAGCTGATTTACAAATCAGTTCCGCCGGAGCTGCTGCCGGTGTTGAGGAAGCACAAGACTGCCCAGACCACCTGGGAGGCGATCCGGAAGCTACGCGCTGGATCGGACAAGGCGCGCGAGGCCAAGGCCCAGACCTTGCGCTCGGAGTATGATCAACTCCGGCATAAACCTGGTGAGTCCGTTGATGATTTGGCCATGCGCCTTACAGGACTGGCGGCAAGGCTTGGCGAACTGGGGGATCCAGTCTCCGACAAGATGGTGATGCAGAAGTGGCTCCGCATCGCCCCCAAGCGTTTCTCACAGCTCGCCGTCTCCATCGACAACCTGGTCGATCTGGACACCACGTCGATCGAGGAGATCGTCGGCCGCTTCAAGGCGGCGGAGGAGCGCTACGAGCAGGACGTCGAGGAAGAGGGAGGCACCAAGCTGCTCCTCACTGAGGAGGAGTGGCGGGCTCGCTGACGTGGTTTACCGGGCGGCAGTTTCAGTGGCGCCGAGGCCACGCGGCAAGGGCAATGCCGATCACGGCAAGGGAAAGGGCGCGCCGCATCGTGACGGCAACTGTCGCTACTGCGGCAAGGCAGGCCACTGGGCCCGCGAATGTCGCAAGAAGCAGCGCGACGAGGGTGGCGCCGCTGGTGAGGCACACGTGGCCGAGGTGGCCGATGCCGATCCTGCACTCCTCATGGCACTGGTGATGCCAATGGAGCACGGCGCCACCGACGACGACGACATGGTCGTGCACCTCAACGAGGAGCGGGACAAGGCCCGCCTCGGTGCAGAGGACGAGGAGAAAGACCCCAAATGGCACCTAGACACAGGTGCGTCGAACCACATGACCGGCAACGCCACCGTCTTCACTGAGCTCGATCGCCACGTCTCCGGCATGGTGAGTTTCGAGGACGGCTCGGTGGTGGAGATCAAGGGGCGCGGGACCGTGGTCTTCGTCGCACATGGCGGTAACCATCGCGTTCTCTCTCGCGTTTACTTCATACCACGCCTGCACACGTCCATCGTCTCTGTCGGACAGCTCGACGAGGTGGGGTGCTCCACTCTGGTGAAAGGAGGGTTCATGGTGGTGCGCGACATCAGCGACAACCTCATCGTCAAGGTGGCGAGGACTGGGAACCGGCTGTACACGGTCGCCCTGCAGATCACCAGGCCTGTGTGCCTGGCCGCGACGGGCGGAGAGGACGCATGGAGGTGGCATGGCCGCTACGGCCACCTAAACTTTGACGCACTGCGCAAGCTGGCTCAGGGCGGCATGGTGCGTGGCCTGCCGGCGATCGAGCACATCGACCAGGTTTGCGACGGCTGCCTCATCGGCAAGCAACGGCGCTCGCCGTTCCCAGCGGAGGCACACTACCGGGCCACGGAGTGCCTGGACCTCGTGCACGGCGACCTGTGCGGGCCGATCTCACCGCCCACGCATGGAGGAAAATGGTACTTTCTGCTGCTCGTCGATGACAAGACCCGTTACATGTGGTTGTCCCTCCTGAGCAGCAAGGACGAGGCGCCGACCTTGATCAAGCGGTGGCAGGCCGACGTCGAGGTCGAGACACGCGTGAAGCTGCGCGTGCTCCGTACCGATCGGGGCGGCGAATTCATGTCCACCGAGTTCGGCGAGTACTGCGCTGATCGTGGAGTTCGTCGTCATCTCACAGCACCGTACTCACCGCAACAGAACGGTGTCGTGGAGCGGAGGAACCAGTCCATCGTGGGGACGGCGCACTGCCTGCTGAAAATGAAGAATGTGCCGAACGAGTTCTGGGGGGAGGCCGTCACCGCCGTCCACCTGCTGAACTGCGCTCCAACCAAAGCCGTGTGTGGCATGACGCCACACGAGGCCTGGCACGGCGAAAAACCCGCCGTCAGCCACTTCCGCACCTTCGGCTGTATCGCGCACATCAAGGTGACTCGCCCAGGCCTGAAGAAATTGGATGATCGCAGTCTCCGAACTGTGTTTATCGGTTATGAGCACGGGCGCTCTAAGGCCTAGCGCGTCTACGATCCGATCGGCAAGCGCGTCCACATCTCGAGGGACGCGGTCTTCGAAGAGCAGGCAAGGTGGAGCTGGGACGTGCCGGTGCAAGAGCCCGGCGCGTTCGTCATCGACCTCCCAGCACCGGTGGGCATGGCGCGTGCACCAGCGCCTCAGCCGAACTCAAGCCCAGCAGCGTCAACACCAGCATCGCCCTCATCAGCCTCTGCTTCACCTACTACTCCAGTGGTGGAGCACGGCGCGCACGCACCAGACGCCACTCCAATGGACATAGCGCGCGGTGATGGCGCTGTCTTCGTCTCGCCGCCGCCCGGAGCCACACCAGATAGCGATCTTGTGGGGGAGGAAGCGCCGCGGCGGTATCGCACACTGGACAACCTCGCATCTGCTGATGGTGAGGATGCTCTGCTCCTGGCTGCAGGTGAGGAGCCGAACACTTTTGCTGAAGCAGAGCCACACGCGGTATGGCGCGCCGCGATGGTGGATGAACTCGCGTCCATTGAGGAGAACAAGACATGGAAGCTCACGCTCCCCGCCGGCAAGCACCCCATTGGCCTCAAGTGGGTCTTCAAGCTGAAGAAGAACTCCGCCGGCGAGGTGATCAAACACAAGGCAAGGCTCGTCGCCAAGGGGTACGTGCAGAGGGCGGGCATTGACTTCGACGAAGTGTTTGCGCCCGTGGCGCGACTCGACTCCGTGCGCCTTCTGCTCGCCATCGCCGCACACGAAGGCTAGGACGTGCATCATCTCGACGTCAAGTCTGCGTTCCTGAACGGCGAGCTCGAAGAAGAGGTCTACGTCACGCAGCCGCCTGGTTTCGAGCGGGACGGCGAGGCAGAGAAGGTGTACCGGCTCTCCAAGGCGCTGTACGGACTTCGACAAGCTCCTCGCGCGTGGAACGCCAAGCTCGACGAGAAGCTGCTCTCCGTCGGCTTCGAGCGTAGTCCTTCGGAGCATGCGGTGTACATGCGCGTCGACGACAACGAGCGGCTTCTGCTAGGAGTATACGTGGATGACCTCGTCGTCACGGGCTCGAGCACGGCGGCAATTGATCAGTTCAAGAAGCAGATGATGGCCACGTTCTCCATGAGCGACCTTGGCCTGCTCTCCTACTACCTCGGCATCGAAGTACAGCAGGGCGCGAACGGCATCACACTCAAGCAGGCAGCGTACGCGGCGAAGCTCGTGGAGAAGACTGGTTTGTCCGTCTGCAACCCGGTGCACATACCAATGGAACCATGACTGAAGTTGAGCAAGGAGAGATCGAACGCGTCGGTGGACACCGCGCTGTACCGCAGCGTCGTCGGCAGCCTGCGTTATCTGGTGCACACGCGGCCAGACATCACCTTCGCCGTCGGCTTCGTCAGTCGATTCATGGAGGCACCAACGACGAAGCACTGGGCTGCTGTCAAGCATCTGCTCAGGTATATTGCAGGCACTCTGCACTTCAGGTGCAGGTACGAGCGGCACAAGGAAGCGCGGCTGGTCGGCTACAGCGACGCAGACTTCGCCGGCGACGTCGACGACAGGAAGAGCACTTCCGGCATGATCTTCGTGTTCGGGGGAGCACCATCTGCTGGCAGTCCCAGAAGCAGAAAGTGATCGCCCTCTCATCATGCGAGGCTGAGTACATCGCTGCCACGACGGCGGCGTGTCAGAGCGTCTGGCTCCGGCGGATGATCGGCGATCTGCTTGGGAGCCCCGGCGACACGGCGACGCTCCTCGTCGACAACAAATCTGCGATCCAGCTCTGCAAGAACCCTGTCTTCCACGATAGGAGCAAACACATCGAGACTCGCTATCACTTTATCCGCGAGTGTGTGCAAGACGGCAGGATCGCCGTGGAATATGTGCACACCGGCGAGCAACTGGCAGACATCATGACCAAGGCTTTGCCTCTAGCCAAGTTCCAGGATCTGCGCGCGAAGCTGGGCATCGTCAACATCGGTAGCTGATTAAGGGGGAGAATGTCAGTTAACAGCTGCCTCTGCTCCAAAATCTTCAGAAGTTTCAAATAGGGCTTTCACTGTCAGAAATTCAGTTTCGACAGTTAGTTTAAGTTTCAGAGATAAAAGTCTGAGCTGCGTCTCAGCGTTTGAATTTGTCTTAGATAGATTAGGGCGCCGCCCGGGTCTTTCGTGGGATGGCACGAAGCAACGATCATGGCGTCGGATCAGGAGGCGAGTGGGGACGTTGGGATGGCAGCGTCGAGCACCTCGTTCGTGTCCTTGTTTTTCGCTTTCAGTTGGGCATGTAACGACTGAATAAAAGGAACAAGAGAAAACATAAAAGCTGTACGTTTTTACACAGCGCCAAATACTCTCCTCTCTCTCTCTCTGATCATCTCCATTGTTGCGTGAGTAGACCTCAAGGGGCTGACAGATCCTAGGATAAGGACTGGGACGAGCGTGATGGAGGAAGGTGGGAGGGACCGCGCTAGAGAAGGAGGCCGGACGGCTAGCCGAAGGTTCGCCGGAGGTGAAGGAAGATGGCAGGTAGCTGATGTCGAGGCCGGACGGCTATCCGGAGGTGGAGGAAGATGGCAGGTAGCTGATGTCGTGGCCACCCGCCGGCCGGCAGCTCGTGCTCCGGCGGCTAACCCTGTTCCCCGCGCGTGCAACTCGTGCTCTGGTGGATCCAGCATGGGGCGTGCCCCGACGGCTGAGGCTGCTCTCGGCGGCTACTGCGCGAGACGCAGTCTGGTGGGTGCTGCTCCTGACGCGCCAGCGAGCGGCCCGCCTTCGTGGTTATACCGCCTCTCCTCTCCCATAATAAACAAACCGGTATTTTACTTATAGAGAGTAGATGTCATTAGTGGGTAATTTGCTATTTAGTACGAGGGTAAATTTGTTTAGAAAAGTGTTGGACCCGAAGAAACACTTCATCCTTTATTATTAGGTATAGATAGACTTTTCTGACTCTTTATACTGCTATTCATGATTATTAATACTCTTTCCGACCCATATTAGTTGACTCCAATTTGGATGTATTTATCATAAAAACTTGTCTAGATACATCTAAATTGAAATCAACTAATATGGATCGAAGGGAGTAGTAAATTGGTACTTTGGTAGAATTTTTTGTTAAAAAAAAGATTAAGTTGGGGGTCTGGGACTTCCATCATCAGGTCTCATGACGGACCCGCTGCTTTGGTTGAGGATGACGAGGCTTGCCTATGACTTGGCCTCTCCAAGGCAAGCGTCCCTCCTGGCCTTCCACGAACCCGGCGGCGCACGATCATATTTCGTCTCCTCTGCAAAATGGCCATGTGTCCGCTGAGTTCCTCCCACCTCCCGTGCTATGGGCTCGCACCGGTGGAGTTGCCAGTGGTGCTATAAGCCCAGGAGTCCGATGCTACAACTGAATATTCTTTTTTCTACGAACATTATGTAGATTTTGTAATAATATAAATTTCTGACTATGATATCTCCAGTGAGAGTCTACAGTGATGTCTTGGTTTGCTAAAACAACACATTTTTATTTGCTAAGTTATTTAGTTTTGCTATAATAGTACAAATATTTTGCTGCGATGTCTCACACGAGACGCTCTGGTGGTGATGTCTACCATGGAGTCGGTTTTGCTATATTAGCATAATTCTTTTGCTATTGTCATTCTATGGTTTTGTTACAATAGTTTAAGATTTTTGCTCCGAAGTCTCTGGCGATATCTTTGGCGAATCTTTTTTGTTACATTAGCAAAATTTGTTGCTATAAAGTCTCCGATGAGGGCTTCCTTTTTTTTTTTTTGGGACAAACCATTTTTGCTTCAAATCATGCGTTTGCTACATATGTCTCGCTTTTTCAACATAAAGTCTTACTTTTTCTATATTTGATGATTTTATAGCATATGTAGCAAACACATGATTTATATCTTACTTCAAAATCATCAAATATAGAAAAATATCAGGGTAAAATAACCAAAAATAAGACGATCCCTTCTACTTGTGGTATAAGATGGTGAGAAGTCCGCTAAGATGACCATGGATGGACCATGGAACGAGTGTCTGGAGACCCAAAGAGCTCCCCTCTTAATTGTCTTCCACCACATCTACAAAAGGCGGCCACACGGTGTCCAAGACATGAGGGAGAGTGACATCGGATCAGTGAGAACCTCTCTTAGCTCCTTTCTCTCAACTCACCCATCAGGAACGGTGGAGGCAATAAACCATTCATATGTCTTAGAATGGTGTCTTCGAAGGATATTGATGTAACTTTCAATTATAACCAAAGGTCTTTATTTTTCTTGTTTTTCTTTTACTTTTCTACAACAATGAAAAGTTTGTGTCATTTTCAAAGAAGATACAATAATACCAAACAATAGATGGAATAGGAGACATTCCAAGACCGGAGGTTTGATCACCCAAAAAGGTAGAGCCACGTGTTGACTCTTTTCGATTGTTTAGTCTACAGAACTTAGTTTATGCAATGGGGTCTATCTTTAGACTGACTCTATACGAGGAGTTATTAAATAGACATCTTACAAAGTTGATAAGGAAGACTATTTACCAGAATTTTATTAAGTTTATAACTCTTAACAAAGAGTTACTTTCATTATTTCCCCTCCTTATCTCCCATCCAGGTAACCAATTACCCTACTTGCCAGATTAAGAACCAAGCTTTGTAGTCGCCCTTATATAATGAGAATGTTAAGTAGACATAAGCTATGGATCAATACCTTGCCTGCCACTCTGCTCTCAGGAAAATTCTAGAGACCCCGATGCCATAACAGGGAAACCTCTCTCGGCTTCCATGATCCCGCTTTCCTCCAGCAAAGGAGGCCATCCAACTACTCCAAGAGAGATGCCTCTGAGAAGGAAACAATGCACAAGCGCCATCATTGTCCGATTATAGATTATAGGTTTTCACCCGGGAGTAAAATTCGCACTGTCAAAAGAATGCCTTCAACAAGATCATTCCCAGGCACAACCAATTAAGGCCAGACCTTAGGTTTTCATCCTGAAAGCTTAGACACTGAACTTCTCTTGTGCTATCGCCCCCGCTTTCTGATGTCGTTGCTACAACTCATGAATCACCAAGCCAATTCCTCATCTCCACCAGGACTCGAACCACCATTAATAGTCCTTAGATCTCGGCTTCCATGACATTCACCACACACTGACATCACCATGGAACTAAAGACTTGTCTTCTAAAACCAAACGGTAAAAAAACACGGCTGCGAGCGCCCGATTCCCATCCGATCCGGCAATCTCCAGGCATGATTTGCCCCCGGGAGTTCATCGGTGGAGCCTTCCGGAACTCGACACTCTGGCCAAATCACTAAGGACAGGCATCAAGATCGAGCAACGTCTTGACGTGAGAGACACCCTAGGACCACCGTCTTTATTAGAACCAAGCCATCGTCCCCCACGCTTCCCATTGGCCTCTACCAAGACCGGCTGCCCCAAATCGCACCGGCAGCCCGAAGGCATGGCCTATAGCATAAGCGACGCATGCCACCTGAAGCCTCCGCTAGATGGCGGTCACAACTTTGATCACGCTAGAGGCGAGAAACCACCACACCGTAAATGTAGGGATGCACGACCGCACCGCCATCGCAGCACCACGCCGCGGCGCCCCTTGCCATGGTCACGTCCCAGTCCGCAAACGCGACCCCCGCTGACATCCGCCATGGGAAGACCAATGCCGATGCGACCGAAGGGCTCCCCGCGGAGGAGAGGATGCCACATGAGGAGACCGTGCCGCCATCGCCATCGAACAGAGGCCTTTGACCATCGGCGTCTTCCAGCGGCAGCGGAGGAGCATGTGAGCGGAGGCGCTAGGGGCGGTGGCGGCTAGGATTTCCACCCGAGCCGCTCCCTTGGAGAGCGACGCGGGGGAGTTAGTCTAGTGTTCAGTCCTTTGGTCTCCTCACGCCCTTAATTAATAAACAAGATGAATGTTCTACAATTCCATGCTTATTCGGTTTGGGTGCAAACATCACCGTGATCATTGTCTATGAAGTTGTCTGAGATAGCAACCTGTCAATAGTGATTCTGGTCGATATGGCCTGAGTAGCCGCGTGGCCTGACTTGATGTTGGCAATGGACATCATGTCGTCAGATATGCCATGGGTTGGTTTCTTACAACATGAGTCATTGGTCAAAGATGTTGCTTGTCACGATATTCGTTGCAAACTCGGTTTCGTTTGCATGACGATGTTCATGTTGAAACAGTGCGGGTGAAGGTTGTGTGCCCGGCGATCGGTTGCTTTCCAGCAGTAATTCTTAGGCGCGCAAGTGGGGTAGCGACACATGATGTCTTCATTTGGATGTGGCTCTTCAAGTACCAAGTCTTGATTTCTCGGGGTAAAAACCCTAGGTCTGATCTTCATTGGTTGTATGTGGCAATGGTGAACTTATAGCTATTTTTTGTTGAAAGTATTGTCTAGACATTGCTCGGACTATCTCAAGGTGGAAACTCATGATCCGACTTTGATGGTTGGAAATGGCGCATCGTTCAAGAACCTATTCTGCAGTCTAGTTATAGCGAATAGTGATGTTTGTCTTCGGTTGCTGCCAGTTAGTTGATCACTTTGTGAGTACTCCTTCTGTTAGGGATTATAAGGCCTATAGACCATTTTGATAGGATTAAGAAAATCAATAACTCACCCTCTTGATTACTACATGCACAAATAGTTACACATGCATGAGAGAAGATAGAGAAAAAGAAGAACATGCATTGAAAGAGAGAGACTAATAAATGGGAGAGGACTTATAATTTCTAACATTTTTAAAAAACTCTTGGGCCTTATAATCCCTAACGGAGGGAGTACTACGTGTACATCGTTAATATATCAACTAGTGCTTACCATTATGTCGTTAGAGAGACTAGTTGTAATTCGTGCCACATTGATGTTTGTACACTATTCACTCTGTTTCTAAATAGTAGGAGTATAAAATATTCTGGAAACATGAGTATTCTGATCTAAATTAGTTATTGCAGGTTCAATAAATCTAGACGGATTTAGCCAACATTTTACCTGAATCTTCGACTATTGATTTAGATCTGAGAAAGTATTATTTACCGAAAACTACGCAACATACGCGTCAGTGACTCAGTAGACGGTTCCTCAATAACCAGAGAACTTGTCAACCCTAACTAGAGAAAGATGTCGTCAAGCCTGAAACACAGTATAACGTGGCCGGCAGGGGAAAAAGCAATGTGCCAAACGTTGTCTTTTCTCGTGGTATAAACATCCTGTCATTTCACCACCAAATGGCGCCATGAACCTGCAGCTTCTTCAGCCTCGAAATCACCGCTTGACTGATTCGCTAGGCCGCTATCTCTTCCCCTATAAATACATTCGAAATGACACTGATCTTGCCAAGCCATATAGCTACAGCCCACAAGTCGAGCTGCAACGAACTAAGAGGGACACATATTACAAGAGCGCATCACCAATGGCTTCCCAGCAAGTGCTGCTCTTGGCTGCCGCGGCCATCGCCGCCGCCTTCCTCCTGGCGCCGGCCTCCGCCGACGACTTCATGGTCGGAGACTCCGCCGGCTGGACCCTCACCTACCCTGCCACCTGGACCGAGGGCAAAACCTTCGTCGTCGGCGACAGCCTAAGTATGCTTCCGTGCACGCAACCTTGGATTCTCAACTCTTATTAGCCAGTACCAGTATGGCCTGTATCGAAATTGCTAACATCTGTGCTTGTTCGCAGCGTTCATGTACCCCGCCGGCAAGCACACGGTGATGGAAGTGACCGGCCCGGACTTCAGGGCCTGCAACGTGACAGGGAACCAGGCCCTCGGCACCTGGACTTCCGGCAAGGACACCGTGCCGCTCGACAAAGCCGGGAGGAGGTGGTTCGTCTGCAGCGTGGGCAACCACTGCGCCCAGGGCATGAAGCTCCTCGTCGTCACCGCCGACGCCGCTCAGGCCCCGGCTGGCCCGCCATCCAATTCGGCCTCTTTTGTTGGCGGAGCGGTTGCACAGGCAATGGCGGCGGCCGGTGCCGTGGCCGCGGCCGTGCTCATGCTCTGAGCGATCGTTCTTGACACTTTGAGACACCATCGTCGATTGACCAGCACGTGCGTGTCCTGTGATCGATCACCGGTGTGCTTGGGCTTGGGAGGAGTACCTTTTTTTTTTTTTCTTTCGATTGGATTGTTTGAGCTAGCTAGACTAGCAAAAGCCTTCGAATAAGTTTGTATCGTCACTGCGGGTAAATTCCTTCATTAATTAATTATTAGATGGAGTACTACCTTTTTCGGACACATGGATTGTATTGTGTGCCGCTCCTTCACATAGATTTATGTTTACAGACAGGGACATCTACGTGGGAGTGTTGTAATCTGAGGATTACATGTGTTCACAAATGCTAAATTGTGCGGATGTATGGAAAACGACATCCTTAATCTTTTATACTATGCTAGTTTCTTTATGCCTTGGTGAATTGAGGGAGTGGGGCAATAGGATATATTGTTGGATTCTTTTTTGAGATGACTCCACAACATATGCCTATAATGGCTTTTCGAACTAGAGCTAGTATCTTAGATAATGGTGGTTTATTTCATCATCATGATATGAATGTATCAATCCATGCAACGCTTCCCGTGGGGTCTACGCTTTAATACTTCTACTAGTTACTTTCTCGTAAGCTATTGGAAATATGTTGTCGTTTCATTTATTTTGATATTGTTAATTTTATTTTGATTATCACTACTCATCAAAGATCTATCAAGTAAGGAGTATCATATAAGCAGGTGTAGTTAAGGGTGAGTCTCGATTCCTAAAGTCTTATCGATATCATCTCGTCTCGAGTTTTTTTTCACTTTACACAACTTGTTAGGGTTTTTTATTTCAAAGAACCACAACCATAACTTGTTTTTGCACATAACACCAGTTTTACCATAATCATTGCACAAAACACAAAACCACCCTTTTTAACCTGTTAATTAGTCAGGTTTGTTAATTAATCATCAAAGTGGACACCACCAGTAATTGGCCATGTCACCGACGCTGAGCCATACATGCTAGGTGCGATGCTCGGGCTCACATTCCGCGGTGCTAGGTTGTCGGATAATGCAGCAGTAGCGACTCCGTCGTCGGTCTGGTCTGTGACACCTCCACCGACACTGCACGGTGAACCGCGGAAGCCATGCCCAGTGTGGCGGCGTAGATGGCCTAGACGAGTCCTTGTGGGAGGCCGCATCAAGGGCGGACTAGTATGCGTTGAAGTAGGCCTCGACTACAGAGGTGACCATGCGGTGGAGCAACATGAGGGATGACGAGCTCTGCCGCAGAGAAGGGGGCACACTAGGAACAAGAGCATCAGTAAAATAGAGGAATATGGAGAGGCACTAACTGGGGTCCCACCTGCAACACGCTAGGGTGCTCAGGATTGTTGGATCGATTCCTTCGACTGGGACGACCAGGAAGGAGAGGTGGGGCTACTGGACATGGCCTAGAAATACGGCGTGGTCATTGGTCGTGGTGGAGAGAATGACGTCGCATGAACCGAATGCCATTGGTGTTCTTCATGAATAGAGCACGGGATGGTCCTTGATTTTGGTGCCTAATTGTGGGGCCAAGAGGTTGCTAATGCTGTTAAGCACCCCATTTGTGTTATGCGCAACGATTACCGCAAAAACTGGTGTTTTGTGAAAAAAACAAGTTATGGTTGTGGTTTTGTGAAAAAAGTCCCCACCAATTGGTGTAAAGTGAAAAAACTCTCTCGCCCTCATCATGTTTAATATAAAATTAGGGTAAAACACTTTTTAACCAAAACTGAAACGACCCCTCATACCCGTGGCATAAGACGGCAAGAAGTCCGCCAAGATGACAATGTATGGTGAGAGGGTATTTCCCTCCCAAAGTGCATTTTGGGTGTTTATTGACAACATGAGTGTGATCTTGTCATGTGCTAAGTGTTTTAGGTGCTTTTGAGGAAAATCACAATATTATGATTGACTCCTCAAAACAAAAAAGATGAAGGAATGTATACATAGATTTTGTTTATGTTTTAGTTGTGGGAAACTCATACCAAGAGGGGGAGCTCAATGGGAAGGTATGTGTGAAATCAAATCATGTATACAAACCCTCAATGAACCCCCACTAAATTTTCATATGCGATGTGTAACGTCCATTGCAGTGACCCAACCTACCACTTCATGATATAGTACACTATAGTTATTGACATAATACCAATGCAACACCGTTCCACTAGTATTATATCCTTTAGAGTGGTACAACAGAAATATCGTGGGGTCCAAGACATGACTATAGATTACAACTCGACTCTTTACAAAGGATCCAGTGAACACTCTAGGTTGTAGAGGAACAAAGAGACTTCTTACAAAAAAGAACCAGAGATAACAACTCAGAACTATCATACTAAAAAGACTAGTATCTAAACTATTTGGCTTGCAATTGCTGCTATTGTAATGCTCTATAGAAGTAGGTTTTATGGCTAGAGATTAACTTCCTATCTAATCAGGAACTTCGTCTTCACTTTGATTGAGGTGTTCGATGACTTCATTTAAGAACTTGAGATTTTGGTAACGATTCCTTTCAACATCCATTGGTGTTGACATCCTCTTCACCGGCTTTAGAATCTAGCAAGGGTTAAGAAGATACAGTTGAGTACGAGTGTACTCAACAAGTTCACTAGAAAGGAGTGTTTGATGCATTATCTACAACCATATATCAAAGGTCATAGGTTATGTAGGTTTTCATAAAAATTTCTTCAAAGGTTTCTTTTATTCTGAAAAGTGTAGGGGTTCGTAGCATGTAAAATAAAAATTTTCTACCGCATGCACACAAACAAGCCAAGATCTATCTACTAGATTGTAGCAACGAGTCGATATAGGAACTCACCCTCGAAGATTCCAAAGCGGTTAACGAGAGCAGATTCTCGTGGGTGATGTAGTCGTACACTTGCCGATCTCAAGATCGCGTAGACGATCCTTCCAGGCCATGCGTTCGGCAGCTTCCGCAATGGTCACATCGGTCGTTCGATGAAGACCTTCCTCTCCCTTGTTCCAGCAAAATGGAGGTTGTAGCACTCTCCTCGCGATTCCGGCAGCACGACGGCGTGGTACCGAAAGTAGAGGGGAGATCTCGCAGGGCTTCGCCTTAAGCCGAAGCGAGTATGGTGGACTATGAGAGAGGCCTTGGCGATCTAGGGTTTAGAGGCACCAAGGGATTTAGAGCAACCAGCAGTTAGGGATTAGCTAGACGGTGGTTTAGAGGAGCTCTAGGGCAGCCGCATCTAGAGGGGGGCGGCGGCTGTCCTAGGGTTTAGAGGGCGCCGGCTAAGAGGCAAGGTGTAGGGAGAGGGGGCACCCCTCCCTTTCTTTTATAGGTGGGAGGGGCGGCTAGGGCTAGCCGAGTCCTCCCCCAACTCCCTTGCTGGCCGGCGGTTTGGAGGAGAGAAGGGAAACCTTCTCTTCCCAGGTTTCCTTCTCTCCTTCCACTTCCCAAAATAGCCGTTTGACTTTTCAAATTGGCGTTTGACTTTTCAAACTAGGATTTGATTAAACCCTTTATTTTGTTCAGCGATGACACCTAGTACATGAAACAATCATTCCAACTTGTTATGACACATTCATGTACCCTTCCCCTCCGAAGTGCCGGACATTCCGGAACCTTCTAGAACATTCCCGATGAAAACACCGGAACCATTCCCGAACTCCGAAACAGGACTTTCCTTATATGAATCTTATTCTCCGGACCATTCCAGATCTCCTCGTGATATCCCGGATCCCATCTGAGACTCCGAACAACATTCGGTCTCTTACTCATCATTCCATAACTACTCAACAACATCGAATCCTTAAGTGTGTCTCCCTACGGTTCGTGAATTATGAGGACATGATCGAGACACTTCTCCGAACAATAACCAATAGAGGAATATGGAAATTCATATGGCTCCCACATATTTCTATTATTACTTTGCGATCGAATGAACCACTTACATACGATACCAATTTCCCTTTGTCTCACGATAGTTTACTTATCCGAGTTTTTGATCGTCGGTATCTCTGCATACCTAGTTCAACCTCGTTACTGATAAGTACTCTTTTCTCGTTCCCATGATATGTGATCCCTTGTGAGCCAGTCACATGCTTGCAAGCTAATTGGATGACATTCCACCGAGAGGGCCCAGAGTATATCTATCCGTCATATGGATGGACAAATCCCACTCTTGATTCATGTGTTTCAACCCATACTTTCCGAACACTCAATGCCATCTTTATAGCCACCTAGTTACGGTGTGGTTGATGTCATCAAAGCATCCTTCCGGTGATGGTGATAAGCATGATCTCATGGTCGAAGGAATTAGGTTACTATGTATTAGAAAGCTTATAGAAAATGAACTATATTAAATGACTTGATCTTTATGCTATGCTTATCTATAGGAGTATGTCCATCACATCATTCTCCTAATGATATGAACCTGTTGTTAATAACATCTCTATGTTCATGATCCGAAAACCATGATCATATATTAACCAACAAGCTAGTTTAACAAGAGGCTTTACTAGGGACTCTTTTATGTTTACAAATCACACAAGTATTAATGTTTCCGGTTAATACAATTATAGCATGGTATGTAAACATTTATCATAAGTATGAAGACATGATAATAACCACTTTATTATTGCCTCTTGAGCATATCTCCAACAAAAAGCTATGTTCGCTAGCCTTCACAGGTTTAACAGAACTTCATGGAGTTTTTTCATGCCGAGTTCGTAGCTCCTTTCCGGAATAGGGGGTAACATGTCACACTTTTATACACTCTGTAGTGGTGTTGCTTTACCCATAAGAGATCCTTATCCTTGTTGAATATCCAGGCGCGCATTCCCGTTCACACTTCCTTGGTATGAGACCCGATATAAGGATCCAAGCTGATCACTGCCCTTCTTCATGACCCCGGATGCCCATCGGATTGCATGATAGACCCGGGATAAAACTTGTTTCAATTACGGCCAGAAACATACAACCCTCATAGATACTAGATGTCGTGGGATGTTGAGGGATCCCACCAATATGCTGCATATTATATAGAACTAAACCATGCTACAAGGATTTCAATCATGGCCCAGTCATCCGTTGACATGCAAAAGGAAGAAGACCCAGGTGACTTCTCCGTCCCATTCCAAATCTTATGGTTAAAGCGTATTATACGACGCAAGAATCACTGGCGACATTGGTTGTTAAGTCCTAGATATTATATTCCTTTACCACTAGAACATTCATAGTAGGTTATTACCACTTGGTAAATAACCAATAATCATATCATTATGAAAATAGAGTTTTTTGACTTTTTTTGAAATGTAGGTGATAACAATAGTAGATTACAAATACTTGATAGAAAATAACCAAAGTACATGAGAAAGTGTGAAATTGCCTTTGTGATTACAATATTACGCAATCATCGTCTTCAAGACGATATAAGATCCAGTATCTTAAAACATCATCATTGGTCCGGTAAGGACTAATGTTTAAAGAAGCAATGTGCTATTATGCATAAGTAATGCTATGCATTTTATAAAACTCCCAAATTGAATCCCCAATATTATCATTGAGTTGAACTTAGGTGATTTCTTTAAGATTTGGTGTATCTTCAAGTTTACTTTAGAAACAAATATATCTACAAGAAACTTAAGACTAACATACAAGATACAAAAGTATAGTTCAATAACAACATATGATTAAGGTTAATTGATATCATGTAACTATTATGAATGTCCATGTTTTAGGTGTTAAGAGTTGAAAGAAATTACACAACATATTTGTTTGAAGTGGAAAAAATAATAACATTTGAAAAAAATATTGTTTATGTTAAGTTAACCGCTTCCAAATATTACTAGGATTAAAATTATGTTTTTTTTGAAAAAGTACACATGATCTTGAGTTACTATACTTCTAGTTTATTATATATTAGACCAAAGTTAACTATAAAAATAGAAATGGACTTAAGACATGATGGTATTACAAAACTCTTAAGTTATTTTATAAGCATAATCAAAGATGTGAGATCATCACTTCTAATGCAAACGAATGATGATTTCAAGACTTTATTTGCTTTCATAATCCTAAAGAAAATGTTTAACTCCTTGATGGAAGCATAATTAGACGATTTCCTCAATTTATTAAGGTTTGAAGTATTTATACAAACTTAAGAGTTAATTCTATTGTTTAGAGAAATAGCTTTATATAAGTTCTACATGTTTTAGCCTTAAAGAATTACTTTCTATGTTTTGATTATCCCAAGTAGTCAATTAAAGCTAATATGTATTTATTTTGATTTATAAATGAGAAGAGAAAATATATCTTTTATCTTTTAATAGAATAAAAAGACTATAAAGTCAATTATAACACTTATTATTTTATAAATCCTAAATTTACTTGGAATCTTATAATTGGTATTTTTATAAATTAATAAATTTATTTTTATACACAAAAAATATTTTAATTTTTTTAGGACTTTTCTTTATTTTTTATATTTCATTGAGGATTTTAGTGGCATTAATATTTAGAAGTATTTTATATTACTCAAGTAAGTAAAGTTATATTTTTCCTAGGTAGAGATTATTTTTTGATCATTTTAATATATTCTATGTATTTTTAGGATTTTTCTATATTTTTTAGACATAAAATAATCTCAGGGGCATTTTGGTAATATTATATTTTACTTCTTTATTTACTTTGGTTTCTTTTTTATCCTAGGACTGACACGTGATCCCACTTGGCCCACAGGCCAACCCAGTCTACCATGGCCCACTTCCCCTTCTCTCACACGACACATAACACTCAGAGCATCTCCACTCGTTGGGCGAACCCAGGCCGAAATCTGGACCAAACTTTGGCCGGACGAAGAAAGTTTTCGGCCTGGGTACGCTGAGTTTCCCACTCGCGTACCCAACCCGAGTTCCTAGGACGCCCGTTTCCGCTCAAATTCGGCTCAACTTCGTCCATATTTTGGCATAGTTCGGAATACAATGAATACAGGACATTTTACGACCAAAGTTCGACGAAATTTTAAACATAGTTCGGCAAAAATACAACATATTTCGGCCAAGTTCGACCTAGTTCGGATAGTTCATGCTGGGCATCTACGATGTGTTGCCCCTGCGTATCCATAGGTGCTCAACAAGATCATCCTGCAGCTGTTGATGCATCGTTGGATCTCGGATCTCCTAACGCATGACGATGAATGCAGCCTAGGTTGGAGGCACCTGATGATCAGGCTCGGCAAGAGGACCCTGTCTGTAGTATGGTTCGTTCTCCTCGAGCAAACTAATTGGATCCTTCCTCTCATCCTCAATGATCATGTTGTGCAAGGCCACACAACAGTTCATCACTTCCCACATCTGATCTTTCGACCAGGTCATAGCAGGCAACCGGACAACTGCAAACCTCTGCTGGAGCACACTGAATGCCCGCTCCACGTCCTTCCTGCAAGCTTCCTGCTCCTTGGCAAAGTGAGAATGCTTGGGGAGCATTGGGTTTGAGATAGTCTTCACAAATGTTGGCCATCTTAGATAGATGCCATCTGCTAGATAGTATCCCTTGTTGTAGTGGTGCCCTCTGATCTCAAATTCCACAGGGGGAGCATGACCCTCAACAAGCTTGGAAAAGACATTTGAGGAGTTGAGGACGTTTATGTCGTTGTTCGATCCTGCCATGCCAAAGAAGGAGTGCCAGATCCAAAGATCATGTGTAGCAACTGCCTCAAGTATCATAGTGCAACCTCCTTTGTAGCCTTTGTACATTCCTTGCTATGCAAATGGACAGTTCTTCCACTCCCAATGCATGTAATCTATGCTTCCAAGGATACCAGGAAATCCTTTACTTTCATTGACTGCGAGGATCCGAGCAATGTCTTTAGCAGTGGGTGATCTCAAGTACTGTTTCCCGAACACTGCAATCACTGCCCTGCAGAACCTGTACAAGCAATCAATGGCAGTGGACTCGGCGATGCAGAGATAGTCATCAGCACTATCAGCCGGCGCTCCATATGCAAGCAACCTCATCGCCACGGTGCACTTATGAAGTGAGGAAAACCCAACCAAGCCGATGCAGTCCTTCTTGCAAATGAAATAGGGGTCGAACTCCCGGATGGCATGCACGATCTTGAGGAAGAGCTTCCGGCTCATCCTGAAACGGCGGCGAAACACGTCCTCTCCTTGGAGTGGCTGGTCGGCGAAGTAGTCGACGTACAACAAGCAGTAGCCATATATCCTTTGCCTCGCCTTGCACCTCCGGCAACCTAGCGCCGAACCACCATGCTTCGGCTTCGCCATCTGCATGTATAGCTGGGCGAGCGAGGCGAGGAGCTCCAAGTGCTCTTCACCTTCAGCGACCGCGACGCTCTCCTCCTCCAGCATTACGGTGAGCATCTCCTTGTTGTCGGAGTCCATGGCGAGTATCTCGTCGTCGGAGTCCATGGCCGAATAGGCCAAATGCCGAACACTTGGCGGGCACGGTGGTGGGAGCACGCAGCGAAGCAGAGCTACGGCGAAGTTCAGTCAGTGAAAGCGGTGGCGAAACGGGCAGCGAAGTGGACGACAACTACGGCGAGCATATCTAGAGGCGTGGGCATGTCTTGGCATGGAGGAGCTCCACCGGCGACGTCATGGCGACAGAGGCGCTAGGAGCTCTTCGCCGCAGTCTGAGCGAGTGGAGTGGGTGGGAATGGGACTCTCTCGCCGACAGAGCTGGCCCACGCCCATTTTCGCTGCGTCCGGCGTTCCCAGGGCGTACCCAGGAACCTGGGTTCGGCCTGGGAAGCCCAGACCAAAGTTTGCCCAAATCCGTACGAAAACAGGTTCCTGGGTACGCGACTGGGCCGACTTTCGGCGTCCGGACCAAATTTCGGCGTCCGGATTGGCGTCCTGGGTAGGCGAGTGAAGATGCTCTCATACACACGCAGACACGCTCGACCATCTCTCCCCTATTTTGTTCTCCATTCTTCTCTCGATGCCATTGCCGCCACTTGGTCGGTCACTGGCCAACTCTGGCCACCAGTGCCTCCACCCTTTGTCTCAATATCATCTCCTCACGATGCCCTACAGCTTGATCCAACTCGATTTGGGAATAGTTCCCACATCTGGTACTAAGGTTCCAGTCATCTCGATAGTGCCGCTTGTTGGTGGTCTGGTGATGTCCTTTGGTGTCAAGGAACATGGGATGGGTTGGTGTGGTGGTGCTGCGGCTTCTATGCTCATGGCTCCTTGGAGCTCAGGAGCTCCCTCCTCGACACTGTTGAGCTGTTGGTTATGACTTGGCGTAGGTCAAGTGCCACCGTGCTCCCTGTGTCGTCATGCTGTAGTTGTCGCTATCGACCCCTCTTCTTCCTCTTCATCACTCTAGAGTAAGGACTACGGATAAGTGATCACCCTCTCTTCTTCTGCTCCTAATTTACCTATTGCAATTCTCTATCCTCTCAACACCACTTGATGGTGTCCCCTGAGAGTAATTCATGCTTCAATTTGAGAGTTTTACTAGGCTTTGATCATAATTATTGTGGTGATTAATTTTAGTGGAGCCTTGGTACTAGCATAGATGGATTATCTACTTAGAAAACTCACTGTCACTCTTAGTTGTTTATGCTCCAAGGCTAGGCTTAAGTCCTGATTATACTTTGTTACTGTTATTAATGTTGGGTAGTCATGATAATGACCAAGATGGATTTTTATGCTTATATGAATTCCCTATCATACCATGCTACTCATGTTCTACAACTGTGTATGTAGACTTGTGGTTTGGATCTCCCTTGGTGATACTGAGAGAATGTTCATCTTGTTCTGATGGTTGTTGGTTTAGCTGGGATTAATATCACACTAAGCTCATATTGTCAGCAGTTGTTCTACTGAAATTGATACAACGGAAATGTTTTATATTGTGCTTGTACTAAGATCTATTATTAGCCTATGGTGCTAACATTGATATCCCATTTGGATGAATTACTCATCCAATCATCAAGGAGACATCACTTGGTGATTCTATGATATTCATTTATTCAACTGAATCATGATTCAGTGAGTTGCTTATCTAGATTGTTGGGTGCAGTGATGAATATCTAAATCTCTATGTAGTACTTTTAGCAACCCCTAGATTTAATTATGAGCCAAGTTTTGGGGCTGTAAAATATAAATGATTCCTAGAGCATTTGATTAGGAATATGATTTATAGGTACTTATATTAATTCAACCCAAGGTGGGTTTTGAAGGTGTGTTGGATTTTCTCATGTCAATTTTGTCAAGGATTAATGCCTAGAAATGATTCTTAGGAGTACTACCTAAGAAAATGATTTAGCGTCAGTGGTTATGCCTTGACACTTCTGTTGCTTATTGGATTTACATTGTCTACATAATAGTGATACACTTAGATGAGTACTAGTGATTTTAACTAGGGAAACAATTTAAAGATGTGTGCATAAGGCTTGTATAATCTTAGGACGTGTGTGTAGGATCATTGTTTTTTATGGATTTAGCTTAGTTGCTGCTACTGGTTTTACATCTATTATTGTGGTGCCTCTTATGAGAGTGTGCACACTAAAACATATTATGTTGGTATGCATTGCTATTATGCTAATATCTAAAGTGGAAAGCAACCGGGTATAATGATTTTAAGTATGCTGGTTATATAAGAATAACTAAAGACCAGCCAGTGATGTATAAGACTGAGGCTCAATTCTTTAAAAAGTTTAAATGCTAGATGCTGAAATCACTTATGTGCTCAATGATGAACTATTGTAGCACCTCTACACAGTCTGCGAGTTCTTCCTTTTATTCTTTCTATTTGGAATCTGATGCTAGTGAAGACTAAATATTTATAGAGCTAGATGAGGATTACATGATTTTGAACAGATCCTTAAAGGAAAATGATTTGAATAGTTGTTGTTCTTGATTTCTTAATTACCCAATGATGCATAGGCTGAGGTAGAGTGCTGGATCAGGGAAAATACCGTTTCTTGGTGCTTTAGAAATGGATTCGATAGTGTGGCTATGCTGTTGTGGAACCTCCCTGGGAGTAAGCACAACAACATAGATCATTTACATGATCACCTATACTTCTACTTAACAAAGTTTTGGTCTATGTCCCTGCCAATGATGCCGAGGCTAAGGCTCTACTATTTTTGTATATAAGAATAGATATTCGAATGGTTTTCTTAGGTCAATGATGATACTGTTGTAACATTTCTACACCAGTCTGAGAGCCCTCTATTTTCCCCACTAAAATTGTGCTCTAAGAATAAGTGAAAAGAGCATATGCTATCACTGTTATAAGTTGGCAACCTGATATGTAGGGTAGATCATCTTGGATTAGTGAGGTTGTAGATAAGCTATAGTTGTTCTTGGTCTACTGTTGTTGGATCTTGTGGTGGGAACCTGTTGTTGTGTAACAGTTGATGTTGCTTGGGTGGATCTTGATTGCTTGCTTGGTTAGATCTTCTCTTTGAACTCTATATTTCCACCTCCTATTGATGCACTTGATATTAGTGTCCTACTCCACTTCTTGCAGCTGCGACTTCTTCTTGGTCTACTTTTCCTATGGAACTATTCCTTTTCCTAGCCCCTGGGTGGCTTCCCTAAGCAACCAGGATGCTAGGACTATGTAGATCTTGAAGTGCTTGTACTATTAGATAATCGGGTGGTGTGAAGAAATGGATGTGGTGGTGAAGATAATGAAATGGTAGCTTGTGGCCATGTTGCTGCTGTGCTGGTTTCTTTTGTACTCTAACCCCCTTCTCTTTGGTGTTGACAACATCTATGCATGTGGCTGAGTGAGATACTTGCTTGCTTGCCTCCTACGTGTGGATCAAATCAGGTGAAACTGGATCTTTTGCTGGGTATTACTATTTTGATTTTTATCTTTTATAAATTAGTGAAATTTGCCCATCTTCCTGGGAGGTTGTACCGAGGCAAAATCTAATGATAAGAATAGATCATCGAGTTGGTGAAACTTGCCCCTTATATAAAATGTTCAATGATGAACAGTAACAGTGCATCAAACTGTTAATTCTGAGATTACTAATACTAATCCCTAATCCATTTTTATTTTGTCTTTGTTTTGCAGGCACCAAAAATATATATAGGAATATCAAGACTAGATATAGGAATTAATTTAGATTCAATTTTTGTAATTTTTCCCTTTCATTCTTTTTGTAAAAAACATTGTAATCGTATATTGTTGTAATATTATTTTTGTATTAATGTATTCTTGTTGTTGAAGTAAGGTTTTATCCTTTACTCATGTTAGCATTCAATAAATGTTGTCAAAGATTCATATGAGTAATAATTATAAATAGTATTTGTTTCTTATTCTTGTAATATTATTTATTAATAAGAATCCAATTGTTTATGTATTATTATAATTCATTTAATAGTATTACTCCATTTACATATTCTTTTATAATTCAAACATATCATTTGAATACTCAAATTTGAAATATTTCCCCAAAAATAAAGAATTCAATAAAGGTCATGTCGAAATCCATAGTACTTGCTCTGATGTTTCCATCAGAACAAGAGAGACCTCGAACCCTCAACACATTTTTGGTTTTGCGTGAAATTCCCCTGGATTTTCTTATGCATGAATGAAATGCACATGCATGTGTCCTTACTATTTCTAGATGCTAATGCTGGGATATTACATCCACGAATCGGGACTTTATAATTTTAGCAATTCCTACAAAATCCGCATAGAAATGATTCAAGGAACCCCACCAAGCAATCAGCGTACATGTGGAAAACAAAATAGTACAATTGTAAAAGTTCACGGTGGAGCCCATAAAAATCATATATATACAACAACGACTCTAATGAACCAATAATATAAATGGATACTTTACAAACATATAAATTACATCGAGATCGAAATAGCATACGAGTATATGGATGATATTACACTTAGGCCTAAGAGGGTTGAAGATAGCCAAGTGACATTTGTAACCTTGTATAGACCAAGACGGAAGGGCAATCTTGCTAATGTCGTTGATCCCATACCCGCTGACGGGCCAAAGATACTTGCGAAACTTAGAATTTGGCTACACTCTCCTACACGGTATGGTGGGGTTAAGCAGCAGCAAAATATGCACTAAATTAATTAACAAAGACACAATACGACTTTCTTCTATTAAATAAAGGTAAGTGATCCTATTAGAAACAAACTAGATATTATCATCAAACATAACATGTCACGTAACCCATGAGGGAGTAATATTAGACACAACTCACATAGTTGGAAATTTTATAGGTTATTGCTTTTGTAGTGCTATCTTAGTAGTCAAATTATTATTAACTAGATGCAAGCTATCTACGATCGAGAAACTATACACCAAGTCATATATAAGATTTAACCCTATAGGGGTGCATCAAAGTATCCACACACACTTTATATATTTTTCCGCTAGAAATAACACACTTTGTTAGTGTACCGGTGGGGCATCCGACATGATGTTTCCATAACCAAATCAAGCACATGGGGCCACACCACTAAGCTACATGTAATGAAGTCGTCGTGATAAAAAATGGACCCAGCGGTTTGCGCCAACGATGATGAAATCTTAGAGGCCCAAAAGGATGACTAGGCATGTCCACATCACAAAAAAATCGCCCCAAAACAATACATGAAAGGGCATTTATTGTCTTAATCAGTATTTGGTGTACGTTAAAAACTTGTAGATCATTTTACAGTGTGTTAATGTCTACAGGATGAAATAATGAAAAGTGAAAAGGTCTTTGTGTCGTCGAATCGTCGACAAGTATGCCATAGGGGGTCCTAGTGGCATTGGAAAGATGGGGTGTGAGACGTCGGATGTTCCAGGAGCGGTGAGCACAAGTTTACCCAGGTTCAGATCCGACTGCGGTGATCGGATCCTACTCCTGCTAGCAACCCAGTAATATATCAGCGTAAGCCGGATGTTACAACGGATTACAAGAGAGGTTCGCCTGTGCGAGTTGATTGTGGTGTTACGATTGGTTGTATGCCCTAAAGGTTCCCATAGGTACGGTTTATATAGTCACCGGGGCCTAGGGTTACAGGAGAGACCTATCCGACTACGTTACAGAGTCGATAACTAGATACAGCTTGGACTACAAGTAATACTACATGCCTAAGTCGGTAACTCTTTTGGGCCTTGTCGTAGCCGGAACTAGCTCCTCCTCTTTCTCTGACTGGGCCGCCCGTGAAGCAAAGCTCTAACCCGTTGGTGGGCCACCCTGGTCAGCAGTCCTGTGGGTATACCTAGAAAATATATCTCCAACAGTAGCCCCCGGAAGTCTTCAAGATCCAAAGTCGGATAAATCGTCTAGCTTGATGGTTTCTTCGTCTTGAGAATCTTGAAGGGTTCCCGAAAACTTCTTTCAACTATGTAGGATTCCGAGTCAGTTGAGTCGGATATGTTTTATTCTGACTTTAGTATTTTCCTTGCTCAGGTTTGAAACATAAGCCGGATTCTTCAGCGGCGTGCAGACTGACAACTTTTCAGACCAAGTCCTGTTGCTGACAGGAGTTCTATCAACACGACCGTTGGTGGGTCCGATCCTTACGGAACAGAACGCCATTTCAATGCCTACGCGAAAATCGAGGGGGCGGAAGAGTCGCGAGGAAGCTACCTCCCTCTCTCCTATACACGTGGCGCTAATCGCGCGTATGAATGCACGACTCTTGACACAGAGACAAATAAAAGAGAGGAGAAAACCCTTGCTCTCAGATTTATCTCTCTATCAATTCATTCATTGCCTCCTCGTACTCGTTGAGCACTCCGTAGTCATTCCTATCTGCACACCGTGAGAAAATCTCTCTCCCCACCAGTCCTTTTCCTCCAAGATCTATGGCGTCTGCCTCGACCTCAGGAGCGGCGGCGAGTTCGTTGGCGGCGGATGAGAAGAAGATGCGGGGACTCTGGATCCCCAGCACCATGGACAACATTGAACTCCATCTCATGGAGGACGAAGGATTCATCGTCGCTGGTGCGTGGCGGAGCGCCTCGGGGAACGCTGCTCCCACCCCGCGCGACGGCGAAAGGGTGATGTTCGACACGCACGTCGACCGCGGCCTCAGCTTGCCACCGCCGGACTTCCTCGTCGAGGTCCTCAACTACTACGGTGTGCAACTTCATAATCTTCCTCCCAACTCTCTGCTCGAGCTTAGTACTCATGCAACTTTGTGTGAGGAGTTTCTTGGCATTAGGCCAAGTCTGACCCTTTTCTGGTACTACTATGGTACTCGGAAGAACTCCATTAGCGCCGGTGTGCCTTACATCACCAGCACCCTTAGCTTAGTCCTTAGGATAAACCGAGTATATCCTAGGATTAACGCTAGTGAATCCATCAAACGCTGGGCCAGAACCTTCTTTTATCACAAGGATGTTCCGGCTCCTGGAAAGACGGAAGGTTCTCCGGCGTTCATCGACGGCGCCGCTCCCCACCAGAATTCATGTGATACGGAGGCGCCGAAGCTATCGGATATCTTGATCCTCGCCAAGAGGTGAATTGAGTTTTTGATGAAGCATGAGGGCCTCCGTGGATCCGACTTGATCCACTGCTGGTTAGAGCGCCGGATTCAGCCTCTCCAGCACCATGGAGATTGCCCCGTGCACCAGATCACCAGCGACAAGAAGGACAAGATGCGGGTTAGTTCGATCTGGATTCCAGCGAAGGACTACAGGACCCTGATGCAATATTTGATGAAGGAAAGAGTGGAACTAAAGGTTCCAGAAGTCTCCATGAAGATGTGTACGTCCAACCGTCCTCTGACTCCGGTAAATATTTTGATTCTGCCTTTTGTGTTTTGCCATTCTTTTCTGTTCTTTCTCCGACTCTATTTTCATTGATGCCTTTTTGACTTTGTTAGCTTGATAAACTCTCCGAGTATGATCTAGCTCCACTAGAGGGCTATCCTTTAGACGATCCGGAGGCGACGGAGGATGATGAGGTGCAAGAAGTTGCCGCCCCTGCCTCTAAGAAGCATAAGGAGAAGGAAGTTGTTATCACTGCTAGTAGCCAAGTGCTGCCAGTAGTTAAAAGTAAGCACCATGTCTTTTATTTTCAGTACTTTATAGCTTTCTCTCTTTCCAGAGCACACCTGATATTTGGATTTTCGTGTTCTAGAGCTAAATCAGCTTTGAAGAGTAAGACCAAGCCATACAGCAAGCCGGGCAAGCAGATGCGTCAGCAAAAGCTTGTTGTTTCCCCTACCATGCCGCCACCGACTCCATCCAGTACTCCATCAGCACAGGAATCTTCTGCCTCTCCTGATGCTGGCAACATCTCGCAAGCCCTGATCACCATTGATGATCAGGCAACTAACAAGGGTGAACCCGTCAAGGGTAATGATCCCATGGTAACATCTACAGGAACATTGGATAAATTGGTCGGCTCCGCTGTCTCTGGCCTGAAGAGGAAAGAGAAGGAAGAGATCCTCAGGCTGGCTCAATCCAGCCTTGAGAAGCAAACCTTGACCCTAGAGGCAGCGAGCCAGGAGCAGGAGGACGTCAAGCTGGTCAGCCTCCTGGACCAAATTTTGGTCCGGGATGCTAAAGTCGAGTCTAGCAAACTCCCAGCGACGGATGTGCCTTCCCTCTCCCTTACCGAAAAGTTGTTTCACACTACCAAGCTCGTATTTGAAAAGTTACACCTGGAACACATTGTAAGTTTCTGATTCTTATTTGCATTTATTATCATATCCTCTAGACCCCAAGCATAAAGATGGATAAACATCGTTGGATTCGAGTTGATGCTTTTAGGTTGCAAAAGAACGATGTAGTGTAGCCCCCAAGGCTCGTGCTATAATTTATTGCAGCTCGAGTGTTAATAGCCGGCTGACGGTATTCCGTCTCTAAACTTACAGAAAATTGCATCTTCCAACCAGGAATTGCTCAAGAACATTTGCAATAAACGTAAAGAGATCAAAGCCTTGCATCTTGAGAATTCGAAGTTCAAAATTTAGAAAGATGAAGCAGAAGGTAAACTTTTCCGACTTCCTCTTTGTTAGTTAATTTTTGTCATAGTCAAACTTGTTTTGTCCGACTGATATTTTTTCCTTTGCAGAACTGTTTGTCCAGTCCAGCAAGATGGTGGAGCAATCCGAGAACTTCAAGGTCTTAGAAATGGAGAATGCTGAGCTCTGTGACAAGCTTGAGAAACTAACTTTAGAATCAGAGAAATCCGTAGCTGTTGTCCTAGAGTCAAGCAAACATGAGACCGTGAGGCTCGAGAAGCTAATAGCCCCCGAGATAAAGAACTAGATGATCTCAAGAAGGACTTCGATATTCAGAGGGATCTTGCCCAGGCCATAGCTAGTGAAATAAACAACCTCCGCAAGGAACATGCTCAATGGAATCACTCTATGCTAGGTAAGATTTCTGACTTTTTCTTTTTGTCGAATTTTGACTTTTTGGTTCTTTCCCAGCCCCCTAAATCTTTCTGACTCCCCTACCTCCGAACCTCGCCTCAAGCGCATCAAGCTTGTGAGAGATATCTTGTACGACTTCCACCAAACTCTTGAAGAGGCTGGAGAGTCAGTCAAGCTTTCCGACTTGCATACAATGTCAGTGCAAGAGGTGAGGGACAAGGTCAAGGATATTCCGAAGCTTCTTGAGGACTGGAAGATCTCCTACGCTCGGACTGCTCTTACCATGGTGATGAGCCACCACAGCGAGATGGAAATCTGGCATGTCACCAAAGGTATTGCCGAGGATGATGATGAGGGTAACCCACGGGATATCAAGGCCATCCAAGAGTCCTGTGCAGGTTATGCTTATCGTGTGGTGGAGATGACCAATTATACGACGCTGTTCTTTGGATCCATCGCCGTGCCTCCCTCGCCCCAAGAGCCAGAAGGCGGCATTGCAGCTTCCGAGTCTGAGATCGAGGGTGACAATACTGTCGACTCTAGCACTCCAACTTCTTCATCACCACCGCCTGACTCTGCAGCATAAACAGTTTTTATGCATTATTCTAAACTTCTGGCAATGTAATGATGGAAACAATGTTTTATTTGTGCTAGTCTTGTAAAAACTAATGCTTTTACTATCGTAGCACTTATGCTTATATATTTCTTATGCATGTGCTTGAAAATTTCTGAAGCACTTTGTGTTTTATAACTATACTTGTCATTTTATCTGGCTCTCTGCCTCGTCCCTTTCATGGGCCAGCCAACCTTTAGAACGGAAACTTTGCCGAGCAACGGAGCGCAATTGCTAAACCAGTTTAAACTCGAAAACAAAGCCGTCTTCCAGTACCAACAACTCATTACTCGAAAAATACCCGCGTCTAAGCAATCAGATAAAAAACCAAAGTATAGAAAATAAATTAAATTTTGTACCTAAGGTAACACTTTTTAGATATTCAAAAATCGTAACCATAGCAAACATGAGCATAAAGTACTTTCAAGCATTATAGGATTTTTGAAAAAATGACATGCTCTTTTGGAAATAAGATGGCAAAAAACTTCTCAAAGATAACATATGAGGAAACCAATACTTTATTTCACTTTGAACATGTACATATATGATTACAAGGAAATATAACTAAGAATAGAAGGTACGTAGCTGTGCAATATTCCATAAACGTTCTATTTCATCTGGGTCTGTGCTGCCACCATCTCTTTTTCTCTTCTGAGTATCAGGTCTTTCCTTGACTGGTCTCATATCAGTTAAATAATATGACCCATTATGCAGAACTCTACTAATCATAAAAGGTCCTTCCCAAATCGGGTAAAGTTTGTGCTTTCTCTTTTGCACAAGTCGGAGAACTAAATCACCTTTTCTGAAAGAATGGTTTTGCACTCTTTGACTATGATACTTGCGCAACTTCCGCTGATAGGATGTAGATCTCTACTCAGCAACGACGCGTACTTCTTTGATTATATCGAGATCATCTTGTCGAGAAACTTCTGCATCTTCTTCGATATACACTTTGACTCGTGGAGACTGATGAATTAGATCACTTGGAAGAACTGCTTCTGCACCATAGACCAACAAGAAAGGAGTATAGCCGGTTGATCTGTTAGGAGTTGTATGTAAACTCCATATTACAGACGGTAATTCTTCCTCCCAAGCCTCCGCGGCCCGACGAAGCGGTGCCTCGAGGCAAGGTCAGATTCCTTGTAAAATAAGGCCATTAGTTCTTTCGACTTGTCCATTAGCTTGTGGATGTGCGACTGATGCAATATCGAGTCGGATCCCTTGTTCTTCGCAGAATTTGGCAAGTTCACCCATAGAAAAATTGCTCTCATTGTCAGTAATTATACTATGCGGATATCCGAATCGGATGATTACGTCCTCGACGAACTTTCTAGTTGTGGCTCCATCGCAACTTGTTACGGGTTTAGCCTCAATCCACTTTGTAAATTTATCCACCATCACTAGTAGGTGAGTAAATCCACATTTTGCCGTGCGAAACGGCCCTATCATATCAAGCCCCTAGACCACAAACGGCCATGTAATAGGGATTGTTCGCAGATGTTCAGCCGGAACATGTGCGTAATGGGCGTACTTTTGGCAACCTCTGCATGTTTTGACCAGTTTATCGGCATCTGCCTTAGCTGTAAGCCAAAAGAATCCATGTCGAAAAGCTTTTGCCACTAAGGATCCGACTGGAGCATGATGACCACACTCGCCTTTGTGGATTTATCTTAAGATTTCCACTCCTTCTTCCGAAGAAATACATCGCTGAAACACGCCAGAAACACTCCGTTTATAGAGCTCACCATTTATTATAGTGTAGGCTTTTGCTCGTCGTACAATCTGTTGGCTCAAGACTTCGTCTTCAGGTAGTTTTCGATCTATCAATAAATCCAGATAGGGTTTTGTCCAACTGGGAATTATAGCTAGAACTGCTATTAAAGGTGAGTCGGATTTCGTCGGATAGTCCTCATCAACTCCAACTATGGAGGGGACCCTTAAATGCTCTAAGAAAGCGCCATCCGGTACTTGTTTCCGCGCAGAGCCTATCCTTGATAGAGTGTCTGCTTTCTCATTTTCTGCTCGAGGGATGTGTTAAACCTCAAAACCCTCAAACGATTTAGAAAGTTCATCCACAACAACTTTGTATATTGCCATGTGCTTGTTTGCATTGTAGATATTGGATACTTGCCGAGCAACTAAATCCGAGTCTCCATAACACATGAGTCTTGATATGCCAATGTTTTTGGCCATGCGTATTCCATGCAACAGTGCTTCATACTCGGCAATATTGTTGGTTGCCATGAAGTGTATTTGCAACACATAGAACATCTTATCTCCTTGGGGTGATTTGAGCACCACGCCAGCCCCTGAGCCTCCTCGTGCTTTTGATCCATCAAAGTGAAGGGTCCAAAATACCGAGTCTGGAGGATTTGTGTTTTTTGTCGTCTCTGTCCAATCAACAATAAAGTCGGCAAGTATTTGGGACTTGATTGTTGTACTTGGTTTGTACTCAATGTCGAAAGCTGCAAGCTCTATTCCCCACTTTGCAACACGTCATGTGGCATCATGGTTATTGATTATATCTTGCACGGGAGCGGTGCTCACCACTGTGATCTTGTGCTCTTGCAAATAATGGCGTAGCTTTTTGGATGCAAAGAACACTCCATAAGCTAGCTTTTGATGATTTGGGTACCCTTGTTTTGATTCTGTCAGGACCTCACTCAGGTAATAAGTTGGCCGTTGCACCTTATGCTTGTGGCCTTCTTCCTCGCGCTTGACTACTGTTACCACACTTATGACCTTGTTGGTCGCTGCAATGTAGAGTAAAATAGGCTCCTAAGGTTCTGGCGCTGCAAGAACTGGTGGGTTTGAAAGTAGATCTTTCAAACTTTGCAGGACAGTTTCGGCTTCTTGAGTCCAGACAAAGTTATCGATTTTCTTCAAGAGCTTGTACAAAGGTGCGGCTCTTTCGCCGAGCCGGCTGACGAACCGACTCACTGCCACAATGCAACCAATGAGACACTGCACGTCCTTCAGGTGAGTTGGCCTGGCAATATTTAGTATAGCCTTGATTTTGTCCCGGTTCACCTCTATGCCTTGCTCGGAGACGATGAAACCTAACAATTTTCCGGCTGGAATTCCAAAGAAACACTTCTTCGGATTTAGCATCATATTGAATTTTCATAGACTAGCAAATGTTTCATCCAAGTCGGAAATTAAAGTTTCCTTCTTTTTGGACATAACTGCTATGTCGTCTACGTATACATGGACGTTGCGTCTAATTTGGTCATTAAGACAACGTTGCATAGTACGTTGATATGTTTCTCATGCGTTCTTTAAGCCAAAAGGCATAGTTTTGTAGCAGAAGGTTCCAAAAGGAGTGACGAAAGACGTCTTTATTTGATCTGACTTTTTCATCGGTATTTGGTGATAGCCGGAATATGTGTCGAGAAAACAGAGTAGTTCCGATCCTGCCATTGAGTCTATAACTTGATCGATTCGTGGCAAAGGAAACGGTTCTTTCGGGTATGCCCTGTTCAAAGTGGTATAATCAACACACATCCATAAATCAATGGTGTCCTTTTTATGGACGAGTAGAGGATTTGCCACCCAATCTGTATGGATGACCTCTGTTATAAAATCTACTAATTCTAGTTGGGTTAATTCCTTGGCTATTGCTTTGCGCTTTTCATCACCAAACCGTCATAAGGACTGTTTGACGGGTTTAGCGTCAGGGTACACATTAAGAGAGTGCTCGGCAAGTTCCCTAGGTACTCCGGTCATGTCAGAAGGCTGCCATGCAAAGATATCACTATTAGCCTTGAGGAACTCGACGAGCGTGCTTTCCTATGCATGGCCTAAGCCTACCCTTATGTTCGTCTTCTTGGAGGGATCATCTTCCTTTAGTGACGTTTTCTTCGTCTCTTCCGATGCCTTGAACTGCAAACTTGGCTTCAGCACCTCGTTCTTCATAGCGGGCATCTCAGACGGATTGATGGTCTTCTTGATCTTCTGGTACTCCTGGGCATGCAACACGGCTTCGGCGAAGGCAGCAGATCCTTCATCGCACTATCGCACCTTCCTCGGATTTCCCCGTATGGTGATTACGCCCTTTGGACCTGGAAGTTTAATCATGTTGTAGACGTAATAGGGACGAGCCATGAACGCCCAGTAAGCCGGACATCCGAAGATGGCGTGGTAAGCACTTTTGAACGGTACCACCTCAAAAGAGAGTGGCTCGGTCTGATAATTGTCTCAGGTTCCGAATGTCACGTCCAGAGTAATCTCACCCAGAGAATCCGCCTGTGTCCCTGGTATAATGCCATGGAAAGTTACACTACTGTAACTCAACTAGCTCTCGTGTAACTTCATTCGATGGAGTGTCTCGATGTAGAGGATGTTAATGCTGCTTCCACCATCCATGAGTGTTTTAGAGAACTCATAGCCACCAATAAGAGGATTGACGACCAGAGGGTACTTTCTCTGACAATATGTTTTCCTCGGGTGATCTGGGAGATCAAAGGTGATGGTTACCTCCAACCAGTCCAGAAACTGTGGAACAGCCGGAACCATGGCATTGAGCTCGCGGAGAACCGCCTTCTTGTCTTTAGAAGGTTGGGATCCAAGGAAGCAGACATATGCGTCTTTCTTAGTCGGAAAAGTCTTGTTTCTATCCGACTTGGGAAATGCAGCGGTTTTCGCTTCTTCCATGTCACGCGCCGGCCGGCGGGAGTGGCCGTTTGAGCCCGTTCTTGAATTCTCTTCTTCTCCACGGGGATGATAACGTTGATTCGTATCCCTGCGAAGCCTTACGTCAGCGCTTTGGTCAATGCCAGTGTGGCAAAACTCAGACTTTGAGGCCAGTGTGCTACTAAATGTCGCGGCCGTTTTCTGCTGCTTTAATCCTTTGTCCAGCAACACGATGCATTGCTGGACCTGTTGTGGAGACGGATTGTTGGCGAGGATAGCTCGAGCTGCAGCAGCATTTTCCAACGGCGTGCTGTAGACTCGGATCTTCTCTTCATCCTTTCCTTGGAATAGATATTTGTGGATATACGGGTTCTTGTTAGCAAGAAACGAACCTCCCCTTGTCTTGTTTGGATGTCGCTTAAAATCTAACTGATATTTGGCAGAATCACTGTCTAACTGCTGCCTCATCTCGACGATGCGCGCGGCCTCTTCGAGTATAAATAGACTATGTTTTCTAGGTTCTCAGCCCTTTTCTCCAGCGTCTCTGGTGTAAGATCCGAAGCCGTTGGGATTGGAATTGTGAGAGCATCTCCGTAAATTTCACGTGCACCCTTGGTGTTGACGTGTCCATCCACAGGAGGGTCGATCGGGGTGGTATTAATTGGATCTCTGTCCTGATTCTCCATCTCGATCTCTTCATCAACTTTTTCTTCGTTGGTTTCCTCGACGTTTGGCTCTGCCGGTGTCGGATTTTTGTTCTTCTTTTTCTTTTTTGACCGCCCAGTAGCCCTAACGTGCGTACCAGTGGCAAAGACAGCTTTTGGTCCGGTACCGGGAGATAAACTTCCGTCGGTACTTTCCATCATGGTCGGCTTGTGGACCTCGGAGGAATCTCCAGTATCCATATCATCCTGCGAGGTGTAGCTTTCATCCATGCTATCATATGGACTAGGAGAATTTTCTAGCTCACCTTGCGTTGGCTTGGATACGTGTTGTTTTCATACTCCTCCATATCTTTGTCAAAGTCTTGAAGTTCCTGCGATGTTATTGACTCCTGTGGGGAGCCAGGTAAGTCGGCGTTTTCTTTGATTGTGTCTAGGACCGAATCGCTACCAGCTCCAGCATCGATAGAGTCGAATCCAGAGCTTATGTGGTACACGAAATAGTGCTTCTTCTTGTTCATGTTCTTGAAGTAGTGGCACAGCTGGGTTTCCACCTCCTCCATCTCAAAGTTCTCCTTGATGTCGGCGATTGCTTCGTAATCGATGTAGGGGCGTTTCATCATCTTCTTTATCCTGTGCTTCAAGGGTAGTTTTTCTGCTACAACATCCGGGAGTACGGGTCCATAGCGGATATATTCCTCATCCGTGTATCCGATCTTATCAGGGAGATCAGATCCGGATTCTTCTTCCACCTCTTCTTCCACTGCAGGAGTGGGCTAGGTGGGCTTGATTTTCTCCGGGACCTTGAACTCTTCCGCCTCTGCGGACAAAGTAGATCCGGATTTTTCTTCCGCCATGGTCATCACCTCAAGGGTGGGTTAGGCAAGTTCAGCGAAACCGAGATAAATATCGATCTCGCCGATGGACATGATTGTGTAGGTCATCATGGGTTTCGAAGCCGGAATCAAGGTCTCGTCGAGAAGTACGAGAGGGACATCACTAGAATAGACCACGCGACCCATGGCGATAGTTTTGCCGATTCCTGCATGCACAAATTCCGCCTGGAACGATGCTCCAAAGTTCACCTGCCCCACGGTGGGCGCCAACTATCGTCGGATTGTCAACAAGTACACCATAGGGGGTCCTAGTGGCGTTGGAAAGATGGGGTGTGAGACGTCGGATGTTCTAGGAGCAGTGAGCACAAGTTTACCCAGATTCAGATCTGACTGCGGTGATTGGATCCTACTCCTGCTAGCAACCCAGTAATATATCGGCGTAAGCCGGATGTTACAGCGGATTACAAGAGAGGTTCGCCTGTGTGAGTTGATTGTGGTGTTACGATTGGTTGTGTGCCCTAAAGGCTCCCATAGGGCCGGTTTATATAGTCACCGGGGCCTAGGGTTACAGGAGAGACCTATCCGGCTATGTTACAGAGTCGGTAACTATATACAACTTGGACTACAAGTAATACTACAGGCCTAAGTCGGTAACTCTTCTGGGCCTTGTCATAGCCGGAACTGGATCCTCCTCTTTCTCTGACTGGGCCGCCCATGAAGCAATGCTCTAACCCGTTGGTGGGCCACCCTAGTCAGCGATTCCTGTGGGTATACCCGGAAAGTATATCCCCAACACTTTGCCTTGTGATATTATCCCTGCTAAAAACTACATATTTCTAGGAATTACAAACCAGAGTCTCCAATGTGTTTTTGCAGCTGCTGCCTGCGCTGTCCATGCACAAGCCCCATCTAGAGAAAAAGGCAAGGCAGCATAAGTTAGGGAGCATAGGCGAGCTATTCAGGATTCGTCTATATAGAGTACCGTAGTCAGTTAACTAGGCCCGCCTATAAGTTAATATTCTTAAGTCTATGCCAAGTGGGTTCCAATGCTGCGTTGCAGAGGAAGGGGGTAACACTAGAGTCTCTGGTGTGTTCTGGAGTTACCCTAAAAGTCTCCGGAGGGGCCTCCAGAAACTTGCCTAGGATAGTCTGTATAGGGCTCCGGAGATGGACCGGAGACAGACCGGATTCTCCGGTGCATTCACTCAGGTCGGAGTCTCTGGTGTGGAAAGACTGGAGTCTCCGATGTACAAGAGACCAGAGTCTTTGAAGAGTTTCTGGAGGAGGTTTCCCCAAGTCAGCTGTGTTGGGGATATGCTATATGGGTATCCTAATAGTATGTCTCTTATCCGACTAACCCGGGTGGCCCACAGTCGATAGCATGGCCTGTGGCCTGCTGGGCGGACCAGTTAGGTGGATCCAGAAGGGAGGCCCATGCCGGATAAAGGAAGGCTACGGTGGAGTCACCAGCGTACCCGGAGCCTTGGAGTGCAAGCTACACAAGACTAGTGATAGATGGTGTAGGACTCTATAACCTGTCCGGCTAAGACTTTTCCCTGTAACCCTAGGTCCTGGCGACTATATAAGTCGGGCCTATGGGGGCCTTTAGGGCATCGATTCAAACAACCTCGCACAGCAAACATATCTCTGTAACTCGGCGTATTGCCCTTATAGTGATTTATAGCAGGAGTAGGATTCCGCCACCGTTGTGGGATCTGAACCTGGGTAAGCTGTGTTACCTCGTACCCGTCAACCATCGCCTTACCCCACGTCTCTAAACACGCACTGTGAGGACCCCTCCATGGCGTACTCATCGGCAATACCATGACAGTTGGCGCCCACCGTGGGGCAAGAGGCGCTTCAGGCTCTTCAGCGGGCGAGGACCAAGATCTTCGCGGGAATCGGCGAAACCATAGCCATCGGCCATGTTCTATTCTCCGGCAACGTTTCGATCGTCCCCCTGACGAATTCTAGATCCCGGCGAAGATGAACCCAACGTGGTGTTCGATCGTTCCTATCGGAGACATCCACCTCTTCATCGGCGAAACCGACTTGGGCACTAGTTCCCTGGGAGTCGGAGGAGCATCAAGACCCGCACGGACCGCCTACGGGCTGGATACGTTCGCGGAAGGATCGTTGTCGGATCCCTCTTCGGAGCATGCCGACAAAGGTCAGAAAGCATCAAGACCCGCATGGACCGCCTACGGACAGGACACGTTCGCGGAAGGATCGATGTTGGATCTCTCTTCGGAGTTTGCCGGCAAAGATCGGAAAAATTCAAGGCCCACCCAAACCGCCCCTGTGCAGGATATAAAGGTGGAAGATCACTGCCAGTCCGCCGGCTTCGTCCGTGCGTCTAGACAACATAGATCCAAGTTCGTCGGTGTGGTTACCATCTTCGATCTGGCGCGCTGCATTCAGAGAGAAGGCGAAGACCCCCGCGACTACCTGGCCAGATGGCTCCGTATACGAACCGATCTGGACTACTACCCCAATGATGATGCCATCTATCACTTTGTGGAAGGGCTGGACCATGGCACGCTTCTCCGACATTCTCTAAGACGGCAACAGGCGTCAGGACGCCTTACCTTCAAAGGCATGGTGAACACCATCAACAACTACGCGGAGGCCGAAGCGGCAGCTCAGACAGCACTTGCGCTCATTGATGGAGCCCCTCCGATTCAGCCACCGCCACCACCGCCTTTGGCCGCCATCGTCGTAGCAGCACCACCACCTCCAGTCATCGTCGAGCCCGTCACACCTCCACCGCCCATCATCGAGGAAGTACTGGCACCCTCCGACTCTGTCATTGACGCGCTTAATGCCGATTTCAGTGCATATTCAGAGGAGATAGATTTCAGTCCAGAAGAGCTAGACTCCGCTATGCAGGAGATGGAGGAGGAGTACTCGCGCGACGAACAAGCTAACAACGCCGTCGCGTCCTGAGGGGTGTTCGTAACCATTGGGACGACGATGGATGAAGATAAACCCGGACGAGCTCCGCCTACGGCGCTGGAAAAGGGGAAGGGGCCACTTATTGCTGCTGACGACGATCGCGCAAAGGTCATGCTTCCTCCGCCTAACCCAGTGCAACAGCCGCAGGAACCCGGCACCGGCCCGAGCAACAACAACACCGCAAACGTGCCGCCTCCAGCATCTACATCAGCAGCAGCCCAAGTTACTCCCGCTGATAGAGTGATGTACGGAAATCTCCTTGTCGAGCCACTGACCGTCGCTCATATCCGGAGCGTGACCCAGCTTGACGAGAAGCGCCAGTAGCTGCTGGAGGAGACGCAAGCTATCGCGGAACAAGGCGCTAAACTAGATCGAGATCTGGTCAACACGCAGAAGTCCATAGAGAAATCCAGAGCAATGGAGGCTGAGTACAAAACTCTGCTACAGCAGCAAAAGGCTAAGAAAGCTCCAGCTCACGTTATCAACGATCCTGGTGTATGGCGCAACCTAGGATGGGCTCCCTCAAAGCCGGCACAAGCCAAGGCATACATTGACAGTGAAGGCAAGCAGGTGATGCCCACCCCACTCCTTAACCTCGCCGTCGCCAAGACCCTTCTGGAGCAGGATAGATCGCCTAAGGCAGTGGAACAGGTCTACGACCTAGTGGCCAAGGCGGTGAAGCAGCAGGAAAAGGCCACCTCTCAGAGGCTTGAGTCTAACCCAGCGCTCTGCCAATCTAGCCAGTACAAACCGCCAAGGGACAGATCTCCTCTTGATGTCGGGTCCCAGACAAGCTCATCGGAACAAAGACGGAGGATGCACGCAACAGGAAGGATGCCATCCCCATATCCTCCGACCACGAGAAAACCCCCGACCTCGTCGCCCATCGCCACCGCCCCGATCTCCCCGACATCGCAAAGATTACAAGGATGACCATCGTACGGATATGCCCCCACCAAAGCAGTGCGGCATCGTCATCCGCGACAATGCGGCACAGACCCATCACGATGAAGAGCGCCACCAAGGACATAAGAGCAGGTCACACCATGACTCCATGTCCGACAAGCAACCGTGACAAGCGCGAGGCGTCGCAGGAGGGTAACAGCAAGAAAGCTAACCCACCGCCACCTCCGCCTCCATCACCACCAAGCAGTCACCATGGCGGAGGAGGCCCGCGTTGTTCACGCATCCCATCCCCTGTTAACAAAAAGAAGAAGAACCCGGAGCCGTACGATGCACGTTCGCGCATCGATAAGATCCACGAGGCCCGGGAAGGATCATACCTAGGACCACATTTCGTTGGACCTGCAATACGGTCCGCAACTTACCCCAAAGGTTTCCGGATTGACAAGACCATCAAGCCCTATGACGGCACCGCCAAGCCAGCCACATGGTTGCAGGACTACGACAACGCGGTGGAGATTGCCAGAGGCAACCCCAACGTCGCTGTCAAGTACCTCCCGTTAATGCTGGCGGGTAGGGCTCGTCAATGGATCGACGACTTGCTGCAAAAATCTATTTACAACTGGTTGGACATCCAAGAAGCGTTCACCAAGAACTTTGAGGGTACATACAAGCGTCTCTGCACTGCGGGCGATCTACAGCGGTGCGTGAAAGAGAAAGACGAGACATCTCGCGCCTACCTCTCCCGCTGGCTAGATATGAAAAATTCCTGCACAGGAGTGCACGCTCAGACCGCCATGGCCGCCTTCATCGATGGGTTGGAAAGGGGCACATTGCTCCGACATAAGCTGAAGCGCTTGCAGGACAATCACCAGCTTGACTTGAACCAGATGATTCAGTTGGCTAGTGAGTTCGCAGCTGCCGACGATGATGCTCGTGGCTCATTGCCGGCAACGGCCGTTCCAACTCAAGCTCGAAGGAACAGCAGTACAAAGTGGAAGACCGCTCCACAAGAAAAGCAATCTACCGACATGGTCGCTATGACTTTTGCAGGACGAGGAGAAGGCGGACAACATGGCCGAGGAAGGGGAGCTGGTCGTGGGCAGCAGCGAGGAAGTGAAACCACCTCGGCGCCACTCCGCGCTCCCCAAACCTACAAAGAGTACCGCGATATGCGGTGCCTCGTACACGTCGACGCCAACGGCAAGGCCACCCATACCAATCGACACTACAAGTTCGTCAACAACCTCAAGGAAGACCCGGAGTCCGGCTACAAGCAAAGTCGAAAGAACAGACCGCGAGGCAAGGGCAAAGGGAAGAAGAAGGAGGAGGAGTCCAAGGATTCAAGTGACATGGACGAAGACGTTGACCCTAAGCACGCTGCCAAGAGCGACGACAAGGGCAAGAACCCCTTCGCAAAGAAGGCCCCAGTCTACCACACTTTCCTTGGCACCCCCACCGTCCGACAACAGAAGACCTCTCTGAGGATCCTGATGGCCACTCTCCCCCAGTTACCCAGTACCTGCGCTGGTCGGAAGTTCCAATAACTTGGGACAGGACGGACCACCCAGACCTTGTGCCCACGGAGAACCAGTACGCCATGGTCATCAACCCATTGATTGACGGCGTGGAGTTCACCAAGTGCATGGTGGACAGTGGAAGCAGCATCAACATCATGTACCTGGATACACTGTAGAAGATGAACTTGACAGAGGCAAACCTAAGGCGGACCAACACCGTTTTCCATGGCGTAGTTCCTGGTCGGGAGGCTCGGTCCCTTGGGTGCATTACACTTCAGGTAGCCTTTGGCGATGTTAATAATTACCGCCAAGAGCGCATGACCTTCGAGGTGGTCCCCTTCAAGAGCGTGTACCACGTCATATTCGGCCGCGACATATTCCACATGTTCATGGCCAAGCCATGCTTCGTCTACAACAAACTCAAGATACCCGGACCAAACGGCATCATCACCGTATCCGGAAGCTTTACCAAGGCAAGGGACTGCGAGATCAACGAAGCAGCCATTGTAGAAGCTGTCCTCTATAGCGAAGAATTCAAGGAGATCCAGAGCAAGGTCGATGACTCAGAGATTCCCGCGTCGAAGAAGCAAATCTCCGACTCCGCTCCTCCTTTCAAGGCCACCATCGAGACCAAGCCGGTGGAACTTGTGGTAGGCGATGCCTCCAAGGTCACCGCCATTGGGACGAACCTGGATCCCAAATAGGAAAGCGCGCTCATCGAGTTCCTCCGTGAGAACAGGGACATCTTTGCCTGGCAACCTACCGACATGAAAGGTGTACCTAGGGAACTTGCCGAGCACAGCTTAAACATTGATCCAAAATGCAAACCAGCGAAACAACCTCTACGATGCTTTGGAGATCTGAAGAGACGCGCCATTGGCAAAGAGATAACTAGGTTACTTAAGGCTAGATTTATCCGAGAAGTCCTTCACACCCAATGGGTGGCCAATTCTGTACTTGTCCACAAAAAGGGAACCAATGAATTAAGAATGTGCGTTGATTACACCGGCTTGAACAAAGCATGTCCCAAAGATCCGTTTGCTTTGCCTCGCATTGACCAAGTCATTGACTCGACGGCTGGCTCGGAACTTTTGTGTTTTCTTGATGCATACTCAGGATACCACCAGATCAAGATGAGGAAGTCAGACCAATTGGCCACTTCGTTCACTACCCCGTATGGGACGTATTGCTATGTCACGATGCCCTTTGGGCTGAAAAACGTAGGTGCTACTTACCAGCGGACGATGCAACGATGCCTCCACGACCAGATTGGTCGGAACGTTCACGCCTATGTGGACAATATTGCGGTGATGTCTAAAAAGTCAAATGACTTAATCTCCGACTTAAAAGAAACCTTTGACAATCTCTGGAAATACAACATGATGCTCAACCCCAAGAAGTGCGTCTTCGGGGTTCCAGCTGGTAAATTGTTGGGTTTCATCGTTTCCCAGCATGGAATCAAGGTCAAACCGGAGAAAATCAAGGCCATCTTAAACATAAACCATTCGACATGCCTAAAGGACATTTAACGGCTAACAGGTTGTGTTGCAGCAGTTAGTCGGTTCGTCAGCCGACTTGGAGAGAAGGCTCTGCTGATGTACAAGTTGCTGAAGAAGGCGGAAAAATTCACGTGGACGGACGAAGCAGATGCAGCATTGAAGCAGCTCAAGGAGATTCTTTCCTCAGCGCCCATCCTTGCAGCACCCGAGCCTGGCGAGCCCCTGTTAATTTACATGGCGACAACCAACCGGGTTATCAGCATCGTCGTCATTGTAGAGCGGAAGGAACCAGGCTATGAGCACAGAGTTCAACGACCAGTTTACTATGTAAGCGAGGTCTTGACGGAGTCTAAGCGGCGTTACCCGCACTACCAAAAGATAGCTTATGGAGTATTCCTTGCTTCTCGGAAGCTGAGTCATTACTTCCAGGAGCACCCAATCACATTGGTGAGCAAGACTCCACTGTCCGACATTATCAATAACAACGACACTACAGGAAGGGTCGCGAAGTGTTGCATTGAACTTGCCGCCTTCGAGATCACCTACAAGAGACGCGACGCTATCAAGTCACAAGCCTTGGCGGATTTTGTTGCAGATTGGACGGAGATGCCAAACGCTACTCCGTTGCCAGAACCAGAGTACTGGGTGATGCACTTTGACGGATCAAAGGTGCTCAACGGCTCGGGGGCTGGTGTATTGCTGATCACCAGGAGACAAGCTACACTACGTTCTGCAGATCCACTTCGAGGCTACGAACAACATGGCGAAGTATGAAGCACTCATTCACGGACTACGTGTAGCCAAGGATATTGGCATCAAGCGCATAGTTTGCTGTGGAGATTCCGACTTGGTTGCCCAGCAAGTGGCTGGCACCTGGAATGCGTGGAACCCTATGATGGCAGCATATCGAGACGAAGTGGACGAGATAGCCAAGAGCTTCTTGGGCTACGAAGTCAAGTATGTGCCTAGGGAGCAAAACGAGGCGGCTGATCTGCTGTCTAAGCGTGGATCAGGGCGCAAGTGAATTCCGCCAGGAGTTTTCCTAGATCATCTACGCACACCATCCATGAAGGGCGCCGACATCGACAACCCGGATAGAGCTGACTCTTTCGTCAACATGGTGACTAAGGTCCCTCCGGCTTGGACAAAACCGTTCATGGAGTATCTCGAACACGGAACTTTGCCCAACGCAGAAGTCGAAAGACGACAAATAGTACGACAAGCAAAGGGTTTTACCATAATCAATGGGCAACTCTATAAAAGGAGCACTACTGGTGTATACCTAAAGTGTGTTTCCCAGCTAGAAGGTATGGAAATCCTATGGGAAATCCATCTCGGAGATTGCGGGCATCACGCCGCTCCTCGATCGTTGGTCGCGAAACCTTCCGGCAAGGATTCTACTGGCTGACCGCGAAGGCGGACGCCGGCAAGATGGTTGAGACATGCATGGGATGCCAGTATTATGCCCGACAACCACATGTTCCTGTTGAAAAACTACGAAAAATACCAATAACTTGGCCGTTTGCAGTCTGGGGGCTGGACATGGTGGGACCGTTACAGACGGCGCCTTGTGGATTTACGCCTCTGCTTGTAGCAGTTGACAAATTCACTAGATGGATAGAAGCTAAACCCATTAGAAAGCTTGATGGGGAAACTGCCCTAAGGTTCGTCCGAGATCTAGTGGTGAGATTTGGTCTCCCACAGAGCATTATCACCGACAACGGCAACAATTTATCACTCGGAGAAGTAGAGGCATATTGCTGGGAGAAAGGCATTCGACTTGACCTTGCATCTATGGCACACCCACAATCCAATGGTCAGGTTGAGCGAGCCAATGGATTAATTCTGCAGGGAATCAAGCCACGTCTTGAGGCACCGCTACATAGAGCAGCTGGAGCCTGGGCGGAAGAATTGCCATCTGTGCTGTGGAGTTTACGAACTACACCCAACAGATCTACCGGCTACACCCCTTACTTCATTGTATATGGAGCAGAAGCCATCCTACCCTCCGACATCCTCCACGATGCACCAAGAGTTGCCGCCTACGACGAGGATGACGCTGAAGAATCCAGAGGCCTAGATGTGGACCTTCTCGAGGAGGAGCGCGTTTTGGCATGCCAAAGATCCGCCATCTACCAGCAAAAGCTATGTAGCTACCATAGTCGCCGCGTTCGGCATCGCTCGTTTAAAGAGGGGTATTTGGTGCTCCGACTTAAGCAGAAGAAGTCGTACAAATTATCCCCGCCATGGGAAGGACCGTTCATCATAAGCAAGGCGCTGCTCAATGGGTCTTACTATCTTGTTGACAATCGTGAACTAAAGGATAGACCCAACGAGGATCATAAGCGTAAGCGACGTGACCCGGATGATGACTACCCGGAGCTTGATCGGCCATGGAACATAGCACAGCTACGTCCTTTTTACACTTAGCATTTTTTATCTAATTGTGTACCTCTTATATGATCAATGAAATAAAGCTCTTTGGTTCACTCATATTTCTGAGTCTTCTACCTCCTTTAGTGTTCATTTTTGGATCATGTAAAACCTTTATGCACAAGCTTTGCGTTTGCACTTGTGAAAATTCCACCTACGGGCGTTAGCTTAAGTTTTCTGGTCTACACGTTCTTTGTTGTTTTTATGTGGATTCTGGAGTAGTGAATTTCGGCACTTGTTGTTGGTGATTTTGTGCTCAGGTTATTGACGGTGCCATTAGGCATCATCACCTAAGCGAATGGTTCCGACAACGAGTCTTCCGACTCACGAAAAGTCAAACATAAGAACCAAAGTAATGGATAAGCCAGCACTTGCTTAAAAAATATATACATGCTGGAAATTAGTTCTTAAGTAGCAGGACATAACAACCATTGTTTTCCGCCTTAAGATTACATCGCTAAGTTTTTACTGCGCATACACCAAAAGTGAAACAAATATTACATAGTGTTTTTCATTCTTTGGGTGCAGGAGACTTGGAAGCAGCATCGTCCCCAACCGGAGAATCACCCTCAACATCGGCGCTATGATGAGACTCGGAGGAGCTTTGGTTGCCGCCATCGATGGTGTTCATAGGCACGAAGACGTCGATTTCCACCAACTCGGCAACTCTGGTGTCATAACCCGCGGGTGATGACAAGATGGCTTCGTGATCAATCGCTTTGCCGTCATCATCAACGTCAGGGATACCAGAGGTCACCGTGTCGATGTCGGCACCTTCATAGTGTGCCTTCACTATTGACAGCGCCATCCTTTCGCCAGCCCGTGCACATGAAGCTTTCCAGCTCGCGACACGCTCGGGGGCTTGGTGCAGAATCTCCGAGTACTTCGTCATGGAGTCCGAGGCCTTGATGTATATCTGGAGAGGCTTGGCAATCTCCTTGGCTTGGGTGATGGCGGTGTTGATGAAGTTGCCGGCAAGAACCATGCATTCCTTGTCCGAAGGAGGCGAGCGGGTTAAACCCATAGGCGCTGAAAATTCCGACAAGGAGCGAATGAGTTCAATAAACTCTAAGTATCCAGACTGTAGAAATGCAAGGCGGAGGAAACTTACTGAAGATGCTGGCCTTGGCCTGCCAGATGGTGTCTGCCAAGGATTCCTTCTCTTGTTGGAGGAGCTTAAATGCCTCGCTGTGGCGTTGGTTTTGCTCATCATCAGCTTGCTTCTGATCTTTTAAGATCGCAAGCTCCTCCTTCAAGCGATTGATTTCCACGGAGGCGGAATCCTACAGGGCTTTCATGGAATCCTCGTGCATCTTCAGCATCTCTTCCCTCTCCTTCTTAAGGATTACGTTCTCATTGTCCCTTTGGATGTGCTTGGACGCTCGACAATATCCTTGGCCTTGGCGACATACGCAAGTCGGAGAAAACAAAGTACAGTGAGTACTCGGAGATTATGGGCACAAAATAAGGCGAAATGCATAAAAAGCAGACTCTTGTTTTGATGATCATTCCTTCAAGATGGCGATTTTAGCCTTTTTCGCTTCAAGATCTGCGCGCATCTTCCGGTACTTGTCGTTGGCCATGCCCTCCGAGCATTCTGGCTACATGGAAAAAGGAAAAAGTTAAACCATTGTTTAGTCTGCTTGGAGCACCTAGTCGGAAACTTTCCACCTAGGCGCTCGGGGGCTATAGCGAGAGTTTTTTAACTTAGCAATATGCTTAGATTCTCTTTAAGCATCTAGTCAGAGCTAATTCAGTTCTCGATTAGAAGCTTGGGGGATACAGTATAAAGTTTTTAACTCGGAATCTGCTTAGCTTTTCTTTAAGCATCTAGTCGGAACTAATTCAGTTACAACTAGAGGCTTGGGGGCTACAGTATTGAAAATTATGAACACTGCGTATGCTACTCTTAAAGCATCTAGTCGAAATATTTTGTTCCATCTAAATGCTTCGGGGCTACAGTGAGAGTTTTTTCTAACTTAGTCACTCTTAGAGCATATAGATGCAAAACCTATGGTTTTCCGTCTACATCCTCGGGGGCTACAGTGGGATACTCATATGAAATGCAAAAGGCAAAGTAAAAACTTACAAGTGCAATAATCTTGAGGTTTGTAGCACTCTCGGCTAGCAGCTTGCTGAAGGAAATGCTATTTCCTCACAAGATATCCGCTTGTTGGAGTAGCTCCTCAAGACCGCACGTCGGAGATGACGGTACTCCTCCAGGAACCAGAGTTGTGTCACTCGGCGTGAGCACCGGGTAAACTATCTTCAGAAACTCAAAGGGTTTCTGGGGAGTAGGGGCACCGCCTTCGGCAAAGGTACCAGCTCCCACCACCGCCTTGCCGCTACCGATGGCATCCTTAGCTGGAGCTTCAGCCATTTGTAGAGCAGTGCTCTCCTGCGTCGCTTTGTCGCCAAACAATGAAGTTCGGTGGCGCGAATCCACTTCCATGGCGGAAGGGCCTGGTGCCTCCTAGGCTTGAGAGCTTGTCAGAGCAGAGGAGGGCTTGACGGCAGGAGTAGCAGGGGCGATGGCGGGGGAGGAGTCGCGATGCAGCATGTCTTTGATATTTCTAGAAGCCCCCAAAGTTTTGGAGGAATTCTTGAGGCTGGTCGTGGCTTTCTTCCTAAGACGTGCAAAATGCATAAGTACAGGAACAAAACAGATAAATAAACAATGTCGGAGAATGAGAACCTTACACTAGGGGGGGCGCTTTGGCAAAAATCCCGATGGCTTTTCTCTTTTCTGCCTCCAGGGCGGCGGTACTCTTCTTGGAGGCTCCACCCTCCGTCTTCTTATTCTTGCCTCCGTCGGCAGCATCAGAGGTGGAGCTCTTCCGCTTTCGCGCCAACGGGACATCGTCGTCGGACACGACCGTGACTTCCTTCATCTTTGGATCGTAGATTTGGGCAGCCAGGTTGCCCTCATCTAGATCGCTAAGCTGTTAAGTGAGAAATCACCGTGTTGGATAAGATGGTATTGGCAAGACAGAAAAACTGGAGAAATGTCATACACGGAAAATAAATACCTACCTTTGGGCACTTGCCGTCTACGAACATGTCGTAGGTGATGGTGAAGCCACGCTTCTGATCCTTCACCTTGACGATGTCCTTCAGGCGGAGCTTGACGGAGTCGCTCGAGAAGTTATCCACGGAGATCCGGAGGCTATCCCTTCGATCACTGGTATACTCGTGCATGAACTTCGCACGGTGCTGCAGGGGTTGGATTCGCCTGATGAACCAGCACATGGCTAGGTCCAAGCCGGTCAAACCCGTCTCTACGAACCATTCGATCCGCCTTATTGCACGAGAAGCGTCGAGGTCGGAAGGAAGGGAGGCATGGGATCTCCATGAAGAAACTGCAGCAGCGGCTCCATCCGCGAAGTCCGGGTATGTCACTTCTCGGCCCGCCAAAGGAATGTCGGGGCCGTAGAAGTACGTCTTGTCGTGGTATTGCCGACGAGTACGCCATGGAGGGATCCTCACAGTGCGTGTTTAGAGACGTGGGGTAAGGCAGACGGTTTACGGGTACGAGGTAACACAGCTTACCCAGGTTGAGATCCCACAACGGTGGCGGAATCCTACTCCTGCTATAAATCACTATAATGGCAATACGCCGAGTTACAAAGATAGGTTCACTGTGCGAGGTTATGTGAAGTTGTACTATGTTGTGCCCTAAAGGCTCCCATAGGCCCGACTTTTATAGTCGAGTCGTCCTAGGTTCTACAGGAAAGTCCTAGCCGGACAGGTTACAGAGTTCTACACCGTCTATTACTAGTCTTGTGTATCTTGCACTCCAAGGCTCCGGGTACGCTGGTGACTCCACCGTAGACTTCCTTTATCCGGCATGAGCCTCCCTTCTGGATCCACCTAACTGGGCCGCCCAGCAGGCCATAGGCCATGCTACCGACTATGGGCCACCCGGGTTAGTCGGATAAGAGACATGCTATGAGGATACCCATATAGCATATCCCCAACAGTAGCCCCCGGAGAAGTCCGAGATCTTGCGCCGTCTTGCCTCTTCCCATGGAATGCTCCGTCTAGATGGATGTCGGCAAATCGTCAAGCAACATCTTGTAGTCCTCCCAAAGAACCCTGCAAAGATTTTCTCCGTCTTCTATGAGTAAGTCGGAGAAATGCTGAATCTTCCATCGTACGCTCCCGTTGTCGGATTAAATCCGTCCATGCCGGAATCTTTGATGGGACGGATCATCTACCATGTCAGTTATGACGACGTAGGTTGTAGGTCAGTGACGCCTCGTAACTCACACATGCAGAGAACGTAATCATATCCGATTTTCCCGCGCGAGTGATACGAACCGTTGGCGGCGGCGGTTGGAGACGTGGCAAAATTACCGCGCACGTTCACGAACACGTCGTCTACGCGGCCACCGTCCGATTAGCTGCACGAATCTTGACACAGAGTAAGATAAATAGCGACCGTGGGACACTTGCCACTTTTTCACCCCATTCTCCTACGTCATCGTCTTCTTCCTCTAGCCGCGCGCCTCCTCGAGCTCTCCGCGAAAACCTCGAGAAACCCTAGCCTCTTGCCTGCACCAGTCGTGTCCTCTCCCTCCTCCATGGCTAGCAGCAGCTCATCCCCATCAATGGCAGCGTCGAGCGAAGCGAAAGCCGGGCGAAGCTCCGTCGTCGTGCCCCTGAGAGGCCTGGTCATCCTGCATCGGCGGTGATAGAAACCACCGGCGGCGACCATAACTGGCGGCGCTGGAGCCCTGGAAGGAGCGACTTCGCACAAAAGGCGTGGCGGCTGCTCGGACATCACCGCCGCGACCTCCAAGAGATGGTCTGAGGTTACCTCCCTATGACGGAGGGCTCGCTTTGGCGGCACCGGCCGGCGAGGTGACCCCCTCTCCCCAAGCCGGAGAGAAAGTATACCTCAAGGCGCAATTGGTACGCGGCGTTTCTCTGCCCATCTCCCACTTCTTCCTATCCGTCTTGAATCACTTCAAGGTCCAACCCCACAACCTCTCCCCCAATAGTATCCTAGTGCTTAGCAACTTCGCGGCACTTTGCGAGCGTTACCTAGGGATTAGGCCTAGGTTAGATCTGTTTGTCTACTTCTTCACCGTCAAACGTGAAGCCGGACACAGCAGGGAGGAGCTTAGAAACTGCGGCACCATAAGCTTCAAGATCCGTCCTGGCCGGCGGTTCCCCGACATCGTCGGCCACGAGTCATGCAAAAATTGGCAGCGGACGTACTTCTACGGCCCCGACATTCCTTTGGCGGGCCGAGAAGTAACGTACCCGGACTTTGTGGGCCCGCCCGAAGTCCCCACATGGCGGTCCCATGCCTCCCTTCCCTCCGACCTCAACGCTTCTCGCGCAATAAGGCGGATAGAGTGGTTTGTAGAGACGGGTCTAACCGGCTTGGACCTAGCCATGTGCTGGTTCATCAGGCGGATCCAACCTCTGCAGCACCGTATGAAGCTTATGCACGAGTACACCAGCGACTGAAGGGATACCCTCCGGATCTCCGAGGACAACTTCTCGAGCGACTCCGTCAAGTTCCTCCTTAAGGACATCGTCAAGGTGAAGGACAAGAAGCGTGGCTTCACCCTTACCTACGACATGTTCGTAAACGGAAAGTGCCCAAAGGTAGGTATTTATTTTCCGTGTATGACATTACTCCAATTTTTCCGTCTTGCCAATATCATATTGTCTAACACAATGATTTCTCACTTAACAGCTTAGCAATCTAGAGGAGGGCAACCTGGCCGCCCAAATCTACGATCCCAAGATGAAGGAAGTCACGGTCGTGTCCGACGATGATGCCCCATTGGCGCGAAAGCGGAAGAGCTCCACCTCTGAAGCTGCCGACGGAGGCAAGAAAAAGAAGATGGAGGGTGGAGCCTCCAAAAAGAGTACTTCCGCCCTGGAGGCGGAAAAGAAGAAAGCCACCAGGATGTTTGCCAAAGTGCCCCCCTAGTGTGAGCTTCTTATTCTCTGACATTGTCTTGTTTATCTGTCTTATTCCTGTATTTATGCATTTTGCACGTTTCAGGAAGAAAGCCACAACCAGCCTCAAGAAGTCCTCCAAGACTCTTGGGGCTTCTAAAAATATCAAAGATATGCTGCATCGCGACTCTTCCCCCGCCATCGCCCTGCTACTCCTGCCGTCAAGCCCTCCTCCGTTCCGACAAGCTCCCAAGCCCAGGAGGCACCAAGCCCTTCCGCCATGGAAGTGGATTCTGGCGCCTCTACCGAACTCGCAATTGTCGGCAAGCAGGCGACGCAGGCGACGCAGGAGAGTGCTGCTCTTCAAATGGCTGAAGCTCCGGCTAAGGATGCCATCGGTAGCGGCAAGGCGGTGGTGGGTGCTGGTACCTCTGCCGAAGGCGGCGCCTCTACTCCCCAGAAACCCTTGGAGCTTCCAAAGATTATTTTCCCGGTGCTTACGCCGGGTAGCACAACTATGGTTCCTGGAGGAGTGCCGTCATCTCCGACGTGCGGTCTTGAGGAGCTACTCACAAGTGACATCTTGCTAAACAACAGCGTTTCCTTTGGCAAGCTGCTGGCCGAGTGCTACAAACCTCAAGATCATCGCACTTGTAAGTTTTACTTTACCTTTTGCATTTCATATGAGTATCCCCGAGGATGTAGACGGAAAACCATTGGCTTTGCATCTATATGCTCTAAGAGTGACTAAGTTAGAAAAAACTCTCACTGTAGCCCCCAAGCATTTAGATGGAATGAATTATTCCGAATAGATGCTTTAAGAGTAGCATACACAGTGTTCATAATTTTAAGTGCTGTAGCCCCCAAGCCTCTAGTTGTAACTGAATTAGTTCCGACTAGATACTTAAAGAAAATCTAAGCATTTTCCGAGTTAAAACTTTATACTGTAGCCCCCAAGCTTCTAGTTGAGAACTGAATTAGCTCCGACTAGATGCTTAAAGAAAAGCTAAGCATATTGCGAAGTTAAAAACTCTCGCTGTAGCCCCCGAGCACCTAGATGGAAAATCTCCGACTAGGAGTTCCAAGTAGACTGAACAACGACTTGACTTTGTATTTGTGTCCACAGAACGAGAATGCTCAGAGGGGCATGGCCAATGATAAGTACCAGAAGATGCGCGCGGACCTTGAAGCTGAAAAGGGTAAAACCGCCATCTTGAAGGAACAGATCATCAAAAACAAGAGTCTGTTTTCTTTTTGCGCATTTCCGTCTTACTTTTGTGCCTTCCTTCTTCGAGTACTCACTGTGTACTTTGTTTTCTCCGACTTGCAGAGCATGTAACCAAGGCCAAGGATATTGTCGAGCAGTCCAAGCACATCCAGTAGTTGGATAGCGAGAACAAGATCCTTAAGAAGGAGAGGGAAGAAATGCTGAAGATGCACGATGATTCCATGAAAGCCCTGCAGGACTCCGCCTCCGCTGATATCAATCGCTTGAAGGAGGAGCTTGCGATCCTAAAGGATCAGAAGCAAGCTGCCGATGAGCAAAACCTTCACCATAGCGAGGCGTTTAAGCTCCTCCAACAAGAGAAAGAATCCTTGGCGGATGTCGTCTGGTAGGCTAAGGCCAGCATCTTCAGTAAGTATTCTCCGCCTTGTAGCTCTGTAGTCTGGGTACTTAGAATTTTTGAACTCATGCAATCGTTGTCGGAATTTTCAGCGCCCCTGGGTTTAACTCGCTCGCCTCCTTCGGACAAGGAATGCATGATTCTTGCCGGCAACTTCATCAACACCGCCATCGCCCAAGCCAAGGAGATCGCCAAGCCCCTCCAAATTTATATCAAGGCCTCTGACTCCATGGTGAAGTATTCGGAGATTCTGCGCCGAGCCCCCGAGCGTGTCGCAAGCTGGAAAGCTTCATGTGCACCGGCTGGCGCGAGGATGGCATTGTCCATGGTGAAGGCACACTATGAAGGTGCCGACATCGACACGGTGACATCTGGTATCCCCGGTGTGGATGATGACGACAAGGAGATCGATCACGAAGCCATCCTGTCATCACTCGCGGGCTATGACACCAGGGTTGCCGAGTTGGTGGACGTCGACGTCTTCGTGCCCTGGAACTTCCTTGACAACGCCAACCCTGAATCCTCCGAGTCTCTTCACAGTGGTGACGCTGAGGGTGAATCTCCGGCTGGTGATGATGTGGCCTCCAAGTCCCCTGCACCCAAGGAGTGAAAAACACTTTGTAATTCTTGTTTCACCTCTGGAGTGTGCATTGAAAAAACTTGGTGATGTAATCTTAAGGCGGAAAACAATGTGTGTCGTATCCTGCTACTTAAGAATTAATGCCCAGCATGTATATATTTTTTAAGCAAGTGCTGGCTTATCCATTACTTTGGTTATTATGCTTGACTTTTCGTGAGTCGGAAGACTCGTTGTCGGAACCATGCGCTTAGGTGATGATACCCAATGGCACCGTCAAAAACCTTAGCACAAAATCGCCGATAATGAGTGCTGAAAGTCACTACTCCAGAATCCACATAATAACAACAAAGAACGTGTAGACCAGAAAACTTAAGCTAACGCCCGTAGGCGGAATTTTCACAAGTGCAATCGCAAAGCTTGTGCATAAAGGTTTATATGATCCAAAAATAAACACTAAAGGAGGTAAAAGACTCAGCAATATGAGTGAACGAAAGAGCTTTATTTCATTGATCATATAAGAGGTACACGATTAGATAAAAAATGCTAAGTGTAGAAAGGACGTAGCTGTGCTATGTTCCATGGACGATCAAGCTTCGGGTAGTCATCATCCGGGTCACGTCGCTTACGCTTATGATCCTCATTGGGCCTATCCTTGAGTTCACGATTGTCGACAAGGTAGTAAGACCCATTGAGCAGCGCCTTGCTTATGATGAATGGTCCTTCCCATGGCGGGGATAGTTTGTGTGACTTCTTCTGCTTAAGTCGGAGCACCAAATCCCCCTCTTTAAACGAGCTATGCCGGACGCGGCGACTATGGTAGCTGCGTAGCTTCTTCTGGTAGATGGTGGATCTTTGGCATGCCAAAATGCGCTCCTCCTCGAGAAGGTCTACATCTAGGCGTCTGGATTCTTCAGCATCATCTTCGTCGTAGGCGGCAACTCTTGGTGCATCGTGGAGGATGTCGGAAGGTAGGATGGCTTCTGCTCCATATACCATGAAGTAAGGGGTGTAGCTGGTAGATCTGTTGGGTGTAGTTCGTAAACTCCACAACACATATGGCAATTCTTCCGCCCAGGCTCCAGCTGCTCTATGTAGCGGTGCCTCAAGACGTGGCTTGATTCCCTGCAGAATTAATCCATTGGCTCGCTCAACTTGACCATTGGATTATGGGTGTGCCACAGATGCAAGGTCAAGTCGGATGCCTTTGTCCCAGCAATAGGCCTCCACTTCTCCGAGTGACAAGTTGCTTCCATTGTCGATGATGATGCTATGTGGGAGACCAAATCTCACCACTAGATCCCGGACAAACCGGAGGGCAGTTGCCCCATCAAGCTTTCTAATGGGTTTAGCTTCTATCCATTTGGTGAATTTGTGAACTGCTACAAGCAGAGGCGTAAATCCACACGGTGCCGTTTGTAACGGCCCCACCATGTTCAGCCCCTGATCGCAAACGGCCAAGTTATTGGTATTGTTCGCAATTCTTCAGCAGAACATGTGGTTGTCGGGCATAATACTGGCATCCTGTGCATGTTTCAACCAGCTTGTCGGCGTTGCCGCGGTCAGCCAGTAGAATCCTTGCCGGAAGGCTTTCGCGACCAACGATCGAGGAGCGGCGTGATGCCCGCAATCTCCGAGATGGATTTCGCGTAGGATTTCCATACCTTCTAGCTGGGAAACACACTTTAGGTATACACCAGTAGTGCTCCTTTTGTAGAGTTGCCCATTTATTATGGTATAACCCTTTGCTCGTCGTACTATTTCCGTCTTTTGACCTCGTCGTCGGGCAAAGTTCCATGTTCGAGATATTCCATGATCGGTTTTGTCCAAGCCGGAGGGGTCTTTGTCACCATGTTGACGAAAGAATCAGCTCTATCCGGGTTGTCGATGTCGGCGCCCTTCACGGATGGTGTGCGTAGATGCTCTAGGAAAACTCCTGGCGGAATTTGCTTGCGCCCTGATCCAATTTTGGAAAATAGATCAGCCGCCTCGTTTTGCTCCCTAGGCACATACTTGACTTCGTAGCCCAAGAAGCTCTTGGCTATCTCGTCCACTTCGTCGCGATATGCCGCCATCATAGGGTTTCGCGCATTCCAGGTGCCAGCCACCTGCTGGGCAACCAAGTCAGAATCTCCACAACAAACTATGCGCTTGATGCCAATATCCTTGGCTACACAGAGTCCGTGAATGAGTGCTTTATACTCCGCCATGTTGTTTTTAGCCTCGAAGTGGATCTGCAGAACGTAGTGTAGCTTGTCTCCTTTTGGTGACTGTAGCAATACACCAGCCCCCGAGCCGTTGAGTAGCTTTGATCCATCAAAGTGCATCACCCAGTACTCTGGTTCCGGCAACGGAGTGGCATCCGACATATCCATCCAATCTGCAATAAAATCCGCCAAGTCTTGTGACTTGATAGCGTCGCGTCTTTTGTAGGTGATCTCGTAGGCGGCAAGTTCAATGCCCCACTTCGTGACCCTTCTTGTAGTGTCACTGTTGTTGATAATATCGGACAATCTTGCTCACTACTGTGATTGGGTTCTCCTGAAAGTAATGCCTCAGCTTCCATGAAGCAAGGAATACTCCATAGGCTATCTTTTGGTAGTGTGGATAACGCTGCTTGGACTCTGTCAAGACCTCGCTTACATAGTAAACTGGTCGTTGAACTCCGTGCTCATAGCCTGGTTCCTTCCGTTCTACCACGACGACGATGCTGATAACCCGGTTGGTTGCCGCCATGTAAATTAACAGGGGCTCACCAGGCTCGGGTGCTGCAAGGATGGGCGCTGAGGAAAGAATCTCCTTGAGCTGCTTCAATGCTGCATCTGCCTTGTCCGTCCACGTGAATTTGTCTGCCTTCTTCAGCAATTTGTACAGCGGCAGAGCCTTCTCTCCAAGTCGGCTGATGAACCGACTAACTGCTGCAACACAACCCGTTAGTCGTTGGATGTCCTTTAGGCATGTCGGACGGTTTATGTTTAAGGTGGCCTTGATTTTCTCTGGGTTGACCTCGATTCCGCACTGGGAAACGATGAAGCCCAACAATTTGCCGGCTGGAACCCTGAAGACGCACTTCTTAGGGTTGAGCATCATGTTGTATTTCCGGAGATTATCAAAGGTTTCTTTTAAGTCGGAGATTAAGTCATTTGACTTTTTAGACATCACCGCGATATCGTCCACATAGGCGTGAACGTTCCGACCAATTTGGTCATGAAGGCAACGTTGCATTGTCCGCTGGTAGGTAGCACCTACGTTTTTCAGCCCAAAGGGCATCGTGACGTAGCAAAACGTGTCGTAAGGGGTAGTGAACGAAGTGGCCAATTGGTCCGACTTCCTCATCTTGATCTGGTGGTATCCTGAGTATGCATCGAGAAAACACAAAAGTTCTGAGCCAGCCGTCGAGTCAATGACTTGGTCAATGTGAGGCAAAGCAAACGGATCTTTAGGACATGCTTTGTTCAAGCCGGTGTAATCAACGCACATTCTTAATTCATTGGTTCCCTTTTTGGGGACAAGTACAGGATTGGCCACCCATCGGGTGTGAAGGACTTCTCGGATAAACTCAGCCTGAAGTAACCTAGCTATTTCTTTGCCAATGGCGCGTCTCTTCTCATCTCCGAAGCATCGTAGAGGTTGTTTCACTGGTTTACATTTTGGATCTATGTTTAAGCTGTGCTCGGCAAGTTCCCTAGGTACACCTTTCATGTCAGCAGGTTGCCAGGCAAAGATGTCCCTATTCTCACGGAGGAACTCGATGAGCGCGCTTTCCTATTTGGGATCCAGGTTTGTCCCAATGGCGACGGTCTTGGAGGCATCGCCTACCACAAGTTCCACCGGCTTGGTCTCGATGGCGGCCTTGAACGCAGGAGCGGAGTCGGAGATCTGCTTCTTCAACGCGGGCATCTCTGAGTCATTGACCTTGCTTTGGATCTCCTTGAATTCTTCGCTGTAGAGGACAGCTTCTGCAACGGCTGCTTCATTGATCTCGCAGTCCCTTGCCTTGGTAAAGCTTCTGGATACGGTGATGACACCATTTGGTCCGGGTATCTTGAGCTTGTTGTAGACGAAGCTTGGCTTGGCCATGAACGTGTGGAATATGTCGCGGCCGAATATGACGTGGTACACGCTCTTGAAGGGGACCACCTCAAAGGCCATGCGCTCTTGGCGGTAATTATTAACGTCGCCAAAGGCTACCTGAAGTGTAATGCACCCAAGGGACCGAGCCTCCCGTCCAGGAACTACCCCATGGAACACGGTGTTAGTCCGCCTTAGGTTTGCCTCCGTCAAGTTCATCATCTGCAGTGTATCCAGGTACATGATGTTGATGCTGCTTCCACTATCCACCATGCACTTGGTGAACTCCACGCCGTCAATCAATGGGTTGATGACCATGGCGTACTGGTTCTCCGTGGGCACAAGGTCTGGGTGGTCCGTCCTGTCCCAAGTGATTGGAACCTCCGACCAGCGCAGGTATTGGGGAACAGGGGGAGAGTAGCCATCAGGATCCTTAGAGAGGTCTTCTGTTGTCGGACGGTGGGGGTGCCAAGGAAAGTGTGGTAGACTGGGGCCTTCTTTGCGAAGGGGTTCTTGCCCTTGTCGTCGCTCTTGGCGGTGTGCTTGGGGTCAACGTACTCGTCCATGTCACTTGAATCCTTGGACTCCTCCTCCTCCTTCTTCTTCCCCTTGCCCTTGCCTCGCGGTCTGTTCTTCCGACTTTGCTTGTAGCCGAACTCCGGGTCTTCCTTGGGGTTGTTGACGAACTTGTAGTGTCGATTGGTATGGGTGGCCTTGCCGTTGACATCGAGGTGTACGAGGCACGGCATATCGCGATACTCTTTGTAGGTTTGGGGAACGCGGAGCGGCGCCGAGTTGGTTTCACTTCCTCGTTGCTGCCCACGGCCTGCTCCCCTTCCTCGGCCACGTTGTCCGCCTTCTCCTCGTCCTGCAAAAGTCATGGCGACCATGTCGGTAGATTGCTTTTCTTCTGGAGCGGGTTTCCTCTTTGTACTGCTGTTCCTCCGAGCTTGGGTTGGAACGGCCGTTGCCGGCAAAGAGCCACGAGCATCGTCGTCGGCAGTTGCGAACTCACTAGCTAACTGAATCATCTGATTCAAGTCAAGCTGATGTTTGTCCTGCAAGCGCTTTAGCTTATGCCGGAGTAACGTGCCTCTTTCCAACCCATCGATGAAGGCTGCCATGGCGGTCTGGGCGTGCACTCCTGCGCAGGAATTCTTCATATCCAGCCAGCGTGAGAGGTAGGCGCGAGATGTCTCGTCTTTCTCTTGCACGCACCGCTGTAGATCGCCCACCGTGCAGGGACGCTTGTATGTACCCTCAAAGTTCTTGGTGAATGCTTCTTGCATGTCCAGCCAGTTGTAGATAGATTTCTCCGGCAAGTCGTCGATCCATTGACGGGCCGTGCCCGCCAACATTAATGGGAGGTACTTGACAGCGATGTTGGGGTTGCCTCCGGCAATCTCCACCGCGTTGTCGTAGTCCTACAACCATGTGGCAGGCTTGGCGGTGCCGTCATAGGGCTTGATGGTCTTGTCAATCCGGAATCCTTTGGGGTAAGTTGCGGACCGTATTGCAGGTCCAAAGCAACGTGGTCCCAGGTATGATCCTTCCCGGGCCTCGTGGATCTTATCGATCCGTGAACGTGCATCGTACGGCTCTGGGTTCTTCTTCTTGTTGTCAACAGGGGATGGGCTGCGTGAACGACGCGGGCCTCTTCCGTCATGGTGACTGCTTGGCGGTGACAGAGACGGAGGTGGCGGTGGGCTGGCCTTCTTGCTGTTACCCTCCTGCGATGCCCCACGCTTGTCACGGTTGCTTGCCGGACGCGGAGGGTCATGGTGTGACCTGCTCTTATGTCCCTGGTGGCGCTCTCCATCATGACGGGTCTATGTCGCGTTGTCGCGGATGATGATGCCGCACTTCTTTGGTGGGGGCATATCCGTACGATGGTGAGTCTTGTAGTCTTCCTGGCGTCGGGGGGATCGGGGCGGTGGCGATGGGCGGCGAGGTTGGGCTCTTTCTCCGTTGTCGGAGGATATGGGGATAGCATCCTTCCTATTGCGCGCATCCCTCCGTCTTCGTTCTGATGAACCCGTCCGCAATCCGACATCTTGAGGAGATCTGTCCCTTGGCGGTTTGTACTGGCTAGATCGGCAGAGCGCTGGGTCAGACTCAAGCCTCTGAGAGGTGGCCTTTTATTGCTGCTTTACCGCCTTGGCCACTAGGTCATAGACCTGCTCTACTGCCTCAGGCGATCTATCCTGCTCCAGAAGGGTCTTGGCGATGGCGAGGTTAAGGAGTGGGGTGGGCTTCACCTACTTGCCTTCACTATCAATGTATGGCTTGGCCTGTGCCGGCTTCGAGGGAGCCCATCATAGGTTGCGCCGTACACCAGGATCGTTGATGAAGCGAGCCGGGGCTTTCTTAGCCTTCTACTGTTGCAGCAGAGTCTTGTACTCGGCCTCCATTGCTCTTGCTTTCTCTATGGACTTCTGCGCGTTGACCAGATCTCGATCTAGTTTAGCGCCTTGCTCCGCGATGGCTTGCGCCTCCTCCAGTAGCTGCTGGCGCTTCTCGTCAAGCTGAGTCACGTTCCGGATATGATCAACGGTTAGTGGTTCAACGAGGAGATTGCCATACATCACTCTATCAGCTGGAGTAACATGGGCTGCTGCCGACGTGGATGCTGGAGGCGACAAGTTCGCGGTGTTGTTGTTGCTCGGACCGGTGCCGAGTTCCTGCGGCTGCTGCGCTGGGTTAGGCGGAGGCGGCATGACCTTTGCGCGATCAATGTTGTCAGCAGTTAGTGGCCCCTTCCCCTTATCCAGTGCCGTAGGCGGAGCTTGCCCGGGCTGGTCTTTGTTCATCGCCGTCCCGATGGTGACGAACACCCCTCGAGACATGACGGTGTTGTTAGCTTGTTCATCGCGCAAGTACTCCTCCTCCATCTCCTGCATGGTGGAGTCTAGCTCTTCTGGACTGAAGTCTATTTCCTCTGAATCTGCACTGAAATCAGCATAAAGCGCGTCAATGACAGAGTCGGAGGGTGCCAGGACTTTCTCGATGACGGGCGGTGGAGGTGCAACAGCCTCGACGATGACTGGAAGTGGTGGTGCTACTGCGACGATGGCGGTCGGAGGCGGTGGTGGCGGTGGATGAATCGGAGGGGCTCCGTCAATGAGCGCAAGTGCTGTCTGAGCTGCCGCGTCAGCCTCCGCATAGTTGTTGACGGTGTTCACCATGCCTTCAAAGGTGAGGCATCCTGACGCCTGTTACCGTCTTAGAGAATGTCAGAGAAGCGTGCCGTGGTCCAGTCCTTCCACAAAGTGATAGATGGCATCATCATTGGGGTAATTGGCCAGGTCGGCCTGTATATGGAGCCACCTGGCGAGGTAGTCGCGGGGGTTTTCGCCCTCTCTCTGAACGCAGCGCGCCAGATCGAAGATGGTAACCACGCCGACGAACTTGGATCTCTACTATCCAGACGCACGGGCGAAGCCGCGGATTTGCAGTGATCTTCCACCTTTATATCCTGCACAGGGGCGGTTTGGGTGGGTCTTGAATTTTTCCGATCTTTGCCGGCAAACTCCGAGGAGAGATCCGACATCGATCCTTCCACGAACGTATCCTGCCCATAGGTGGTCCGTGTGGGTCTTGATGCTCCTCCGACTCCCAGGGAACTAGTGCCCGAGTCGGTTTCGCCAATGAAGAGGTGGATGTCTCGCATAGGAACGATAGAACATCGCATAGGGTTCGTCTTCGCCGGGATCCAGAACTCATCCAGGGGGACGATTGGAACGTTGCCGGAGAAAAGAACGCGACCGATGGCTACGGTTGCGCCGATTCCCGCGAAGATCTTGGTCCTCGCCCGCTGAAGAGCCTGAAGCGCCTCTTGCCCCACGGTGGGCGCCAACTGTCGTGGTATTGCCGACGAGTACGCCATGGAGGGGTCCTCATAGTGCGTGTTTAGAGACGTGGGGTAAGGCGGATGGTTGTAGTGCAGGTAACACAGCTTACCCAGGTTCAGATCCCACAACGGTGGTAGAATCCTACTCCTGCTATAAATCACTATAATGGCAATACGCCGAGTTACAGAGATAGGTTCGCTGTGCGAGGTTATGTGAAGTTGTACTATGTTGTGCCCTAAAGGCTCCCATAGGCCCGACTTATATAGTCGTCAGGTCCTAGGGTTACAGGGAAAAAGTCCTAGCCGGACAGGTTACAGAGTTCTACACCGTCTATCACTAGTCTTGTGTATCTTGCACTCCAAGGCTCCGGGTACGTCGGTGACTCCACCGTAGCCTTCCTTTATCCGGCATGGGCCTCCCTTCTGGATGCACCTAACTGGGCCGCCCAGCAGGCCATAGGCCATGCTACCGACTATGGGCCACCCGGGTTAGTCGGATAAGAGACATGCTATGAGGATACCCATATAGCATATCCCCAACACGTCCGCTTCCAGTTCTTGCAGGACTCGTGGCCAACAATGTCGGGGAACCGCCGACCAGTTCGGACCTTGAAGCTTATGGTGCCGCAGTTCCTAAGCTCCTCCTTACTGTGTCCGGCTTCACGTTTGACGGTGAAGAAGTACACGAACAAGTCTAACCTAGGCCTTATCCCTAGGTAACCCTCGCAAAGTGCCGCGAAGTTGCTAAGCACTAAGATGCTATTGGGGGAGAGGTTGTGGGGTTGGACCTTGTAGTGGTTCAAGACGGAGAGAAAGAAGTGAGAGATGGGCAAGGAAACGCCGCGTACCAGCTGAGCCTTGAGGTACACCTTTTCTCTGGCTTGGGGAGAAGGTGTCACCTCGCCGGCTGGCACCGCCCGCCAGGCGAGCCCCTCCGTTGAGGGGAGATAGCCATCGGCGACCATCTTCTGGATGTCACGGTCGGTGATGTCCGATCCGCGGCAGTCACCCTTGTGAGAGTCTGGCTCTTCCTCCAGTGGTTCTAGCGCCACCAGATTGTGGTCGCCGCCGGTGGTTTCGATCACCGCCGATGCGGGGATGACCAGGCCCTCTGGGGGCATGACGACGGAGCTCGTCGGCTTCGCCGCGGCTTCGCTCGACGCCGCCATCGATGGGGAAGAGCTGCTGCTGGCCATGGAGTGTAGGAAGGATGTGACTGAACGCAGAGGAAGGTTAGGGTTTTCGAGGTTTCTCGCGGAGAGCTCGAGGAGGCGTGCGGCTGGAGGAAGAAGACGATGACGCGAGAGGAATGAGGTAAAAAGGGGAAAGTGTCCCACGGTTACTATTTATCTTACTCTATGTCAAGATTCGTGCAGCTGATCGGACGGTTGCCACGTAGACGACGTGTTCGTGAACGTGCGCGGTAATTTCGCCACGTTGCCAACCGTCGCCGCCAACGGTTCATATCGCTCACGCGGGAAAATCGGATATGATTGCGTTCTCTGCATGTGTGAGTTACGAGGCGTTGCTGACCTAAGCCTACGATGTCATAGCTGACACGGGTAGATGAGCCGTCACATCGAAGATTCCGGCATGGAAGGATTTAATCCGACTATGGAAGAGTACGATGGAAGATTCTGTGTTTCTCCGGCTTGCAAATCAAAGACGGAGAAAGCCTTGCAGGGTTCTTTGGGAGGACTATGAGATATTGCTTGACGATTTGCCGACATCCATCTAGACGGAGCATTCCACGTAAAGAGGCAAGATGGCGCAAGATCTCGGAGTTCTCCGGGGGCTACTGTTGGGGATATGCTATATGGGTATCCTAATAGTATGTCTCTTATTCGACTAACCCGGGTGGCCCATAGTCGGTAGCATGGCCTGTGGCCTGCTGGGCGGCCTAGTTAGGTGGATCCAGAAGGGAGGCCCATGCTGGATAAAGGAAGGCTACGGTGGAGTCACCAGCGTACCCGGAGCCTTGGAGTGCAAGCTACACAAGACTAGTGATAGACGGTGTAGGACTCTGTAACCTGTCCGGCTAGGACTTTTCCCTGTAACCCTAGGTCCTGGCGACTATATAAGTCGGGCCTATGGGAGCCTTTAGGGCATCGATTCAGACAACCTCGCACATCGAACATATCTCTGTAACTCGGCGTATTGCCCTTATAGTGATTTATAGCAGGAGTAGGATTCTGCCACCGTTGTGGGATCTGAACCTGGGTAAGCCATGTTACCTCGTACCCGTCAACCGTCCGCCTTACCCCACGTCTCTAAACACGCACTGTGAGGACCCCTCCATGGCGTACTCATCGAAAATACCACGATAAGCTGGGACGTTCTGTATGGTGGTCCGGAGATGGACCGGAGATGGTCCGGAGTCTCCGGCGTAGACCAGAGTCTCCGGTGTGACATTTTTCCCAACGTTCAGAAAACGGTTCAGAGTGAGTGGGCTATAAATAGGGGACCTCATCCCCTTCCGCCATATGCTCGACCTAGTCAAGAACTCCAACACCATCTGGGCCACCAAATCAACAAGATCTCTTCATCCAACCATCCAAAGTCTTTGATCTTTGGAGAATCAAAGGAGGAGGCCTTGATCTATAGCTTCACAAAGAGAGATCTTCATTTCCCCCTCATTCACTTAAGGGAACCTTGCTCTAGTGTTTCTTTGGAAACCCTATCTCTTGATTTGGTTCTTACAAGCTTGTCTTTGATTGTTTGACAACTTGCTTGTATTCAGGAGCCTCCAATCCAGTTGTGGATGTGTGCCTCAAACTTGTTGTAAAGGTGTCGGCTTCCACCTCGAAGGTTGTCGATATAGTGGAAGAGGTGAATCAAACCCATTGGGGGTGAGGTTCATCGGAGAACAAGGGAGGGCTCTCATGGCGTTGGTGGTTTGAAACCACCCCCTCTCCAAAGGCAGACATACTTCACCTCAAAAGGAAGGAACTGTGTGAAACAAATCCTTGTGTCTCCGCGTGCTCCATTTTGGTTACTTCTATCCTTTACCGCACTTTACTTATCTTGTTCTTTCTTAGTGTTGTGCTAGGTTGACATATAGGTAAATTCACCATAGTTGTATAATCTAGAGAATTTACCTTTTGTGCCAAACCCTAATTTGAAAAAGAGTAAAATCTGAAGTAGCACCTATTCACCCCCCCTCTAGGTGCCTATACGATCCTTTCAATTGGTATCAGAGCTTCGGCTCTTTATTCGGGCTTTACTGCCTAAGAGTAAATGGGTATCCAAGTAGGAGAAGATGGTGGTGATACTAGTAAAATGGTGTCTGATACGTCCAGTTTGCATCACCCTTCTATCTCATAATTTGCCTCTATTCATTGATATATTTCATATTAAGAGGTGTTACTTATGTCTTTTCATCTATTTTTGCATGTTGGATGATTCTTGGAGGATGAACTGCCAGAGTCAGGATTCTGATGGAAAAAGTGGTGTTTTGATGCAATTTCACGAAGATCAGAAAAATACCAGAAAAACTATGGAAAATTATATTTTTCTAGAAGACGAAGAATGCCAGAAGGGGAGGCAGATTTGGGCCACAGGGGGCCCACCCCCAGGCGCGGGCCACCCTAGGCCGCTCCTAGAGGGGGCGTGGCCACCCTGGCCCACCTCTAGATCCGCCCTGTCACCTATATCTTCTCCTCGAAACATTCTGCCGCCTCTACGGGGCAGAAAACATCGAGAGAGAAAGAGCTCTCCGGCAGACAGATTTCTGCCGGGGAAATTCCTTCCCGGAGAGGGGAGATCGTCGCCATCAACACCATCATCAAGCTAGACTTCATAGAGATCATAATCATCATCCACACCATCATCTCCACCAGCACCATCGTCGCCACTCCATCCTGCTGTAACAATTGTGTTGAATCTTGCATAGTTCTTAGGGGAAACTTTCCCGGTGTTGATTACTATTGTAGTTGATGGTTGTGAGTGGAACCATTAAATTATTGTTTATGTTCAGATTGTTATCCATCATTATATCATCTCTGATATTGATCCATATGATGTCTCGTGAGTAGTTCATTTAGTTCTTGAGGACGTGGGAGAAGTCATGTTGTTAGTAGTGGATTTGTGTTGAGGTATTATTCAATGGTTCAATATTTAAGTTGTGGTGCTATTCTTCTAGTGGTGTCATGTGAACATCGACTACATGATACTTCACCATTTATGGGCCTAGGGGAATGCATTGTGTATTTGGCTACTAATTGTGGGGTTGCCAGAGTGACAGAAACCTGAACCCCTGTTAGGAAACCATTGCACAAGGGAGTGTAGGATCTCAGAGTTTAAGGCTGTGGTTAGGTTTTTATCTTAATTGATTTCTTGTAGTTGTGGATGCTTGCAAGGGGTTTAATCACAATTATGTATTAGTCCAAGTAAGGTCGGTACATTATCACAGGTTCACCCACACAACACTTATAAAACCAAAGAAGATTAATCAGCTATATGAAACGAAAGCACTTGGCAGTATTCCCATGTGTCCTCAACAATGTTTGGTCCTCATTAGTATTATCACCCGCTTGTCCTTTGCTAATAAAGGATTGGGCCACTTGCTGCAATTATTTGCTGCCTTTATTTACTTGCACTTTATTTCCTTGCTTCATCAGAAAACCCCTAAAATCTGTTTGCTAAGTATTTATAGAGATTTCCTACTCCATACCACTAGTCAACACCTTCTGCTCCTCGTTGGGATCGACACTCATATTTATCGAAAGTACTATGATACACCCCGTATACTTGTGGGTCATCAAGACTATTTTATAATGCCGTTGCCAGGGAGTGAAGCGCTATTAAAGAGTGGAATTGGTAAAGGAAACTTCTACTATGAGTATCGATTTTTATTTCTGTTTGTTACTTTGTTTCCAATATGGATAACCCACTTGGTTTCCTGTTTGGGAAATACTACCACTGTTAGGGTAGTAGATGAATCACCACCTATTGAGATAGATCCTTTTAAGATACCTACAAGTATTGATAATTACTATTTTGGGGATGGAACTGTCCATCCTGGTGATCACTTGCTTTTATCCATGAATTATGCGGATTGTTTCAGTGTGCAGGTATCACAACTGAACAGGTGAAGAATAAGTTACTCTCTATATCATTGAAAGGAAGAGCTGAAGAATGGTATAAGCTGCTGAAGAATGGGCAATCCATGGAATGGGAGGAAATAGTACCTCTCTTTTATTTTAAATTATATCCTCCCAGTGAGATTCATAAGGATGGAAATCAAATACATAACTTTTGTCCTCGTGATGAAGAAAGTATAGCTCAAGCTTGGGGGAGATTGAAGTTACTAATGCTTAAATGTCCTATTCATGAACTCCCTAACAATATTATTATCAATAATTTTATGCAAGGCTTTATCTTCATGACAAAGATTTACTAGATGCTTCTTGTGTTGGATCATTCACACGTATGCAGGAAGAAGCTAAATGGTATCTCCTAGACCGTATTCAAGATAACACTGAAGCATGGGAGAATGACAAAGGAAGAAAGTCAGGTATAAATTATGATTATGAATGCATTAAATCTTTTATGGGAATTGATGACTTCCGTGATATTAGTTCTGAGTATGGTCTTGATTCTCAAGTTCTTGCAAATTGTTTTAAGGCCTTTGCCTCTTATATTGAAATTCCCAAAAAGGAGTGGGACAAGTACCATGCTCCTTATAAAGATATTGTTACCCATGTTCCTTCTAGCATTGAAGTTTGTACTGTTTATCCTATTTTGCCTGAACCTTATGTCTAGAAAATCCCTTTTCCTGATAAGGTAAAGGAACATTCTATCATAGCTAATGTGGTTAGCAAAAGTGCAAAGAAAACTGTGGAACCTGATGAGCAAATAAACATTGAACATGTATTAGCCCTTGTGAAAGATCTTGTCACTAAAAATATAGAGGATGAGCACATCGTCTTCTATGAAGACGCTTCTAATATTGTCTCTCATCCTAGAAAAGCTAGGAAAACTAGTGTCCCTGTGCTTTTTGTTAGAATTGGTGATCATTGCTATTATGGTTTATGTGATATTGGTGCTAGTTCTAGTGCTATTCCTTATGAGCTTTACAGGAAAATTATGCATGAAATTGGTCCTTATGAACTTTAGGACATTGATGTGGTTATTCACCTTGCTAATAGAGAGACAGTCTGTGCAATTGGCATTGTAAGCAATGTGGAGGTTCTTTGTGGTAAGATTAAACATCCTGTTGATTTTCTAGTACTTGGTTCAGAAGCTAGTAAAATCTGTCCTATTATCTTTGGTAGACCTTTCTTGAATACTTGTGGGGCTATTATAGATTGTAAGAAGGAGAAAGTTTTGACTAAGTTTGATGGAGAATCGTATGAGTTTAATTTTTCCGAATTTGCTAAAACTCCTCATGAAAACTAATTGTATAATGAGGATTTCAGGGTTGAACAGCTTTTTGCTATTTCTCTTGCTCCTAACAATGCCTTGCAACAGTTTATGGAAGATCATGAAAGCAAGGTCTTCATGAAGGAAAGAAATGAGATTGATGAGGTTTTCCTTTTTCAACCTGAGTTACTTAACCATAACTTACATGTGGAAGATTTGGGTACCACACTACCACCTAAAGGGGATCTTGTTTTTGAATTAAAACCTCTACATGATGATCTTAAATATGCTTATATAGATGCTAAGAAAATATATCCTGTTATTATTATTTCTAAATTTTCAGGGAAGGAAGAGTAAAGATTATTGGAAATATTGAAGAAAAATCAAGGAGCTATGGGGTATACTCTTGATGATCTAAAAGGGATTTCTCCTACTATATGTCAACATGTTATTAATATAGAACCTGATGCAAAACTAGTTGTTGAACAGCAATGCCGTTTAAATCATAAGATGAAGGATGTGGTAAGAAATGAGGTATTAAAAATCCTTGATGCTGGTATTATTTACCCTATTGCTGATAGTCAATGGGTTAGCCCTGTTCATTGTGTCCCAAAGAAAGGGGGAATCACCGTTGTGCCTAATGAAAATAATGAGCTTATACCTCAAAGAGTGGTGGTTGGTTATAGGATGTGGATTGATTTTAGAAAGGTTAATAAAGTTACTAAGAAATATCATTATCCTCTCCCTTTTATTGATCAAATGCTAGAAAGATTGTCTAAAAAGACTCACTTTTGTTTTCTTGAAGGTTATTCTGGGTTCTCAAATTGTTGTGAGCGCACAAGACTAAGAGAAAACCACCTTCACTTGTCCCTATGGAACTTATGCTCATAGACGTATGCCTTTTGGTTTATGTAATGCTCCTGCTACCTTCCAGAGATGTATGTCTGCTATCTTTCATGGTTTTTGTGAAGAAATTATGGTAGTTTTCATGGATGATTTCTCTTTCTATGGAACTTCTTTTGATAATTCTTTGCACAACTTTGATAAAGTTTTGTAGAGATGTGAAGAAACTAATCTTGTTTTAAATTGGGAGAAATGCCATTTCATGGTTAATGAAGGGATTGTTCTTGGACACAAAATTTCTGAAAGAGGTATTGAAGTAGACAGAGCCAAAATTGAAGCAATTGAGAAGATGCCTTGCCCTAGAGATATAAAAGGTATTCGTAGTATCCTTGGTCATGCTGGTTTCTATAGGATGTTTATTGAAGATTTCTCCAAAATTTCAAAGCCCCTTACTAATCTTCTTCAAAAAGATGTACCTTTTGTTTTTGATGATGATTGTAAGGAAGCTTTTGAAACTTTGAAGAAAGCTTTGACTATTGCTCCTATTGTTCAACCACCTGATTAGAATTTACCCTTTGAAATTATGTGTGATGCTAGTGATTTTGCTGTGGGTGTTGTTCTTGGGCAACGAATAGATAAGAAGTTGAATGTTATTCATTATGCTAGCAAGACTCTAGATGCTGCTCAAAATAATTATGCTACTACTGAAAATGAGTTCTTAGCTATAATATTTTCTTGTGATAAGTTTAGACCTTATATTATTGATTCAAAGGTTACCATTCATACTGATCATGCTACTATTAAGTACCTTATGACAAAGAAAGACGCTAAGCCTAGGCTTATTAGATGGGTGTTTCTTTTACAAGAGTTTGATCTGCATATTGTAGATAGGAAAGGTGGTGAAAATCCTGTTGCTGATAATTTATCTCGTTTGGAAAACATTTCTTTTGACCCTATGCCTGTTAATGATAGTTTTCCAAATGAACAGTTGGTTGCAATAAGGGTAAGCCCGCAAGAGAGTCCTTGGTATGCTGATTATGCTAACTTTATTGTTTCCAAGTATTTGCCTCCAACATTTACAACCCGGCAAAGAAGGAAATTATTTTATGATCTAAGGCATTAGTTTTGGGATGACACACATTTATAGAAAGAAGGAGTAGATGGTATTATGCGGAGATGTGTCCCAGAATATGAGCAACAAGAGATATTGAGAAAATGTCATGGCAGTGCTTATGGAGGACATCATGCTGGGGATAGAACTGCACAAAAAGTTTTACAATCTGGATTTTATTGGCCTACTCTTTTCAAGGATGCAAGGAAGTTTATTTTATCATGTGATGAATGTAAAAGAGTTGGTAACATTTCTAGACGCAATGAAATGCCTATTAATTATTCTCTTGTTATTAAACCTTTTGATTGTTTGGGATTTGACTTTATGGGTCCTGCCCCCCCCCCCCCTCAAAAGGGTATACTCATATTCTTGTTGATGTTGATTATGTTACAAAGTGGGTAGAAGCCATACCTGCAAACAGTGTTGATGGTAAGACCTCTTTAAAAATGCTTAAAGATGTTATTTTTCCTAGGTTTGGTGTGCCTAGATATCTCATGACCGATGTATGTTCTCATTTTATTCATGGTGGTTTTAGGAAAACTCTTGCTAAATATGATGTTAGCCATAGAATTGCTTCAGCTTATCACCCCCAAACCAGTGGGCAAGTAGAACTTTCAAATAGAGAAATTAAATCTATCTTGCAAAAGACTGTTAATAGATCTAGGAAAAATTGGATAAAAAGTTGAATGACGCTTTATGGGCTTATAGAACTTCTTATAAAAATCCTATGGGAATGTCTCCTTACAAAATGGTTTATGGGAACGCTTGGCACTTGCCTCTAGAATTAAAACACAAAGCTTATTGGGCATTGAAAGAGTTGAATAGAGATTTTAGACTTGCTGGTGAGAAAAGATTGCTTGACTTGAGTACCTTATATGAGTGGAGTAGTGAAGCTTATTAAAATGCTAGACTCTTTAAGGAAAAAGTAAAAAGATGGCATGATAGGAGAATTCTCAAAAGGGAGTTCCATGATGGTGAGAAAGTTCTTTTGTATAGGTCTCATCTCAGATTTTTTGCAGGAAAACTACTCTCAAAATGGAAAGGACCTTTTATTATTGAGGAGGTGTATCGTTCAGGGGCTATTAAAATATCTTTTTTGAAGGACAACACTACACAGGTGGTGAATGGTCAAAGGCTAAAACATTATATTTCTGGAGATTCTTATAATGAAGATGTTGATATTATTCAAATGGTGACTCTGGAAGTATTTATCAGAAACCAAACTCCAGAATCTGCAGAGTCCGTCTTTGAATAGGTAAAAAGTGCTGCAAACAGAAGGTTCGTGAAAACCTTATCTTTTTATATTTTTTATATTTTTATTACATATGGAAGGTTACGAGATGAAATGGAGGAGGAAACGGAGCCCAGGTGGGCCACACCCACCAGTGGCACGGGCCCTAGCTGGCCGCGCCACCAGGGGTGTGAGCCCCCTGGAGTCCGTCTCCGCCTCGTTTTCGCACAATACCTTCCTTATGTCATATAACTTCGTAATATATGACCCCCTGGATCCCCCGAGGTTCGTATATCGTGTTCTCTTCGTGTTTCCATTTTGATATGTTTCTGTCAGGAAATCTTCTCAAGTTTAGAGGCACCATGGTCTCCGCCAATGACAAGGGCAAGAATCCCGTGGAAGATGATCCTCAAAACCCCAAGAAGGAGGAGATCTTGGTCGGGGATGAAGAGGACATGAAGGAATACGAGCACCCGGACACCCGCGCTACCGTTGCAAGCATTGGAGTGGTGGCAAACCCTATCAAGCTTAGGAGGACAGCACATATGTCTACAGGAGGGAAAACTCCGCATCATATCCTCTCTCCACGGTCACTTCCTCCATGCACCAAGAACCCCTTCCATACTCTTATACATGAGCAACAATACCAAAAGTTGCCCAAAGGGAAGTTGCCCTCTGTTTGGGATTTGCCTCGCTCTAACCATGCAGGGAAGGAACACTCTAAGGAAGAGTGGGGAAAGAACAACAAGGACTGGGATTCTCGGTCTGACATGATCATGAACCGCATTGAGCATAATTCGGAGTTGATTCATACTCTAACCTTCGAGATTGAGGATTTGAGGGAACTGATTGAAAAGCTTATCAAGAGAACACCACCATCACCGAAGTAGAAATTCGTCACCAGGTCTGGCATCCCCTTGGCTTGTTCCAAGCTTGGGGGAGTGCCGCAGTATCACATCATTATCTTTTATATTTTTACCTTTTTAGTAGATTCATATCTTGGGTAGAGAAGTTATCATATAGGTTGGTTTGCATTGTGGAAGTATCTATAGTTTAGTTGGTTATCTATGTATCCCTTGGTGTGAGTGCCTTTATGGAATATTAATGAGAAGTTTCATCTTTTACTTTTTGCACTTCTTATTTTAGTTTGCAATCTCTATTATATGATTGATCTTGTTGATCAGTATTGGTATCACTTTGGGAGCATCAAGTAGATCTAAATTGGTTTTGGAAAACCGAGCTCTGGTCAGTAGCAACACATTTTGAGGTTTGGAAGGAAAAGAGAAAATCTTATAGGTATTTGGTATCATTTATTTTCTTTCTTGATTGGCTCATAATCTTAGTATTATTTATTTAATATGTTTGGTGTCTTCAAGGAGGATTGCATGTTTGGCTTTATCTCTTGTAGGTTTGTTTGTTTCCTTCAACTCTTTTGCTTGCTACCCAGCCTTGCTAGCCAAAAATCTGAGCTGAGAGGGAACACTTCTCATGCATCCAATCCTTTAAACCAAAACCTATGCCATTTGTGTCCACCATATCTACCTATTAGCATTATTGCTATTCCAAGTAAATTCTCAAGCTTCATCTATATTTCGAATTAAAAATTATTTTGTTATGTGAAAACTAGTTAGTAAAGCTCTCACAAACTTGATGGCACACCTTATTTTCTTGCCCCTAATAAACTTGAACCATTGTTTCATCAAAGTTGTATACGCTTGCACCTATACGTTGGGATTAGCAGAACCGTGCTATCATGGGGAATGCTTTCAACATTGCACCTGTACATTGTACACAGTTGATATCATGCTCTTTTGTTTGCGGATGTTGTCAGTGTGAAATAAAAGGGGAGCTTGTAAGTCCATGGAGTTATGTATGTGTGTTAGAGAAACGTCTGGGCCGCTAGCCTAAGCCATGCCTAATCATGGTGGAAACTTGCAGCATAACCATAGCGAGCAATCCGTGAAGCATCCTCAATAAAAACCTATGCAAATAGCAAATAAAAAGATCGCTAAGATGCTCACTGCCTTCTTGCATTCTCATTTTGATGTGGGATAGCTCCTGTATCATGTGCAAGGGGTACCCCGTTGGCAGTTCTCTATGATACGCATGTATTTACTATGACAAGAACTTACTGGTAACTAAAGTTGAGTAGAATGAGGAGCGGCCCTCGTACTCAAGGGACATGAGATTGCCAACTTATATTTCGTCAAGCATATACTACATCCTTGTTCACTTTAACCTTAATCACCTCAAGATGCTTATGATAGGGGCAATGAGAGTTCAAAACTAGTAAGTACCATAATCTTTTGAAAGCTCTTTATGATCTTCAAATCCATGCTTCCCTATATGAAGGGCCTTTCTTCTACTTCTAAGTTGAGTTAGTAAACCTACTCCTCTCTATCTCTAGCAAGCTTTTGAGTTGTTGTGTTTCAAGCATTCATATGATGATTTATTCAATCATGTTCTTTATCTTCCTTGTTTGCACAAAAATCTTATCTAAATGAGTATTACTTTGAAAGCCATCATTGTGAAAAGACTTTTATGTTTGAGCAAAGAGTACTCCTGTTTGAAACTTCTTTACAAAAGCTTTGCTTGAAAACTATTTGCCAACTGTTCTCTAACCAAGAACAAAGTTTGCCAATCCAATTATGATATATCTTTATGCATCTTTATTGTGACTCCCATACTTGTTGCAAGCTAGGTTACATAATGGCGAGTTGCTTTCTTCTATGAGTTGTCTATTGGTAAGTGTGATGCTTCTTGTCCGTATTATTTTTATCCACACTTCACTCCATAAAACTGTGGACATGTTTACTGAGCTCAGTTTTCGCTTGGGGACAAGCGAGGTCTAAGCTTGTGGGGAGTTGATACGTCCAATTTGCATCACCCTTCTATATCATAATTTGCCTCTATTCATTGATATATTTCATATTAAGAGGTGTTACTTATGACTTTTCATCTGTTTTTGCATGTTGGATGATTCTTGGAGGATGAACTGCCGGAGTCAGGATTCTGATGGAAAAAGCGGTGTTTTGATGCAATTTCGCAAAGATCAGAAAAATACTAGAAAAACTACGGAAAATTATATTTTTCTAGAAGACGAAGAATGCCAGAAGGGGAGGCGGAGTTGGGCCACAGGGGCACAAACCCCCAAGCGCGGGCCACCCTGGGCCGCGCCTATAGGGGTGGACCACCTCTGGCTCCGCCCTATCACCTATATCTTCTCCTCAAAACCCTAAAGTCGGGAGAGAGTGACCACAGAAATATTTTCCGCCGCCTCTACGGGGCGGAAAACACCAAGAGAGAAAGAGCTCTCCGGCAGATAGATTTCTGCCGAGGAAATTCTTTCCCGGAAAGGGGAGATCATCGCCATCAACACCATCATCAAGCTAGACTTCATCAGGATCATCATCATCATCCACACCATCATCTCCACGACCACCATCGTCACCACTCCATCCTGATGTAACAATTGTGTTGAATCTTGCATAATTCTTAGGGGAAACTTTCCCGGTGTTGATTACTATTGTAGTTGATGCTTGTGAGTGTAACCATCGAATTATTGTTTATGTTCATATTGTTATCCATCATTATATCATCTCTGATCTTAATCCATATGATGTCTCGTGAGTAGTTCGTTTAGTTCTTGAGGACATGGGAGAATTTATGTTGTTAGTAGTGGATTTGTGTTGAGGTATTATTCAATGGTTTAATATTTAAGTTGTGGTGCTATTCTTCTAGTGATGTCATGTGAACGTCGACTACATGATACTTCACCATTTATGGGCCTAGGGGAATGCATTGTGTATTTGGCTACCAATTGTGGGGTTGCCGGAGTGACAGAAACCTGAACCCCTGTTAGAAAACCATTGCACAAGGGAGTGTAGGATCTCAGAGTTTAAGGCTGTGGTTAGGTTTTTATTTTAATTTCTTTCTTGTAGTTGCGGATGCTTGCAAGGGGTTTAATCACAAGTATGTATTAGTACAAGTAAGGTCGGTACATTAGCATAGGTTCACCCACACAACACTTATAAAACCAAAGAATATTAATCAGCTATATGTAACGAAAGCACTTGGCAGTATTCCCATGTGTCCTCAAGAACGTTTGGTCCTCATTAGTATTATCAACGTCTTGTCCTTTTCTAAGAAAGGATTGGGCCACTTGCTGCAATTATTTGTTGCCTTTATTTACTTGCACTTTATTTCCTTGCTTTATCAGAAAACCCCTAAAAATTTGTTTGCTAAGTATTTACAGAGATTTCCTGCTCCATACCACTAGTCAACACCTTCTGCTCCTCGTTGGGATCAACACTCCTATTTATCGAAAATACTACGATACACCCCCTATACTTGTGGGTCATTAATGTCCATGGAGGATCTCAAGACTTTGGAAACAAGCTTGATCTCCACCGTGGGCAACGAAACTAAACAATTGCTCGACCTAGTTAAGCAACTTTTTAAAGATAAATTAGCCTCACCACCTCCTCCTCAAGAGGAACCTCCACCACTACCAAAGGTGAATGACTCGGCATCACCCACGGTTGTGGTGGTGGGGGATAGCCATCACAACACTAATCCCTCCACCAAAAAGGATGATGGGAAGGTAGAGCACCATGAGGTTCCCAATTGGTACTCTCCCGACCCACCTATCCCTCACCCACATATCAAAAATATAGGTGACCCACCTAAGCTAGATGAAACTTCATTTTCTCAATGGCAATCATTAATGATATCTCATGTGCACAACTCTTGCCTTTAATTGTGGAATATCATTGAAGAAGGACTCTGAATTGTAGATCCAACCAACTTGACAAGAAGAGAAGTTGTCAATAGTCAACTCAATACCACCGTGTTGCACAGGATTCAACAAGGTTTTGGTACAAAATATTACCCTCACATTGAACACCTCAACACCGCTAAGGAAGCTTGGGATGCTCTCACTGAGCTATATGTTGGAAATGAGAGGATGAGAAGAAACCAGTATGATGCACTGATAAATGAAGCCGAAGGCTTTTATATGAAGGATGGTGAAGATCATGAAGACATGTATCGAAGGCTCAAGTCCACTGCCATCGCCTTTAGGAATGTGGGTGCCTCACATGTGGATGATGCTTGGATAAAAAGGAAATATGTGAGTGCACTCATGCCCTTTGAGCCCATTGACTTGAAGAGTCTACAAGGAAGACACAACTACCATCTCATGACCTCCAATGAAGTTATGCAAGAGATGGACGCTTTCAAGGTTGCTGCCAAAAATGACAAATATGCTCGTGCTTGAGCTATTGGAATGAGCAATGGTGTCAACCTTGCCTTAAAGACCAAAGTTGTGGAGTATGTGGATGAAGAAGAAAGTGATGAAGGCTTGTCTATGAGCCACCTCGATGATGTCAAGGTTGCTCATGGTGAGTATATGGACTTCTATGTAAGAAACTTTTGGAAAGACCCCATCAAGGCCAAGATGGAGATGCAACAAAGAAGCAACCCAAATTGGAGAAGATACAATGACTCACAACTGAGAAGTTGCTTCAATTGTGGTGACCGCTACCATTTTTTTGTCGGTTGTTCCTATGAGAAAAGAGAAGATCATGGGGGTAAACTTGTGTTAAATAAAAACTCCAAGGCTCCTTCCAAGAAGCCCTTCATCAAGAAGGATCCCAACAACAAGAAGTCGGGTGAAATTGTCTTGATTACACATGAAGAACTCTCCTCCCATAATGAAGATGATGTGGAGGAAACATCAAGTGGTGTGGCTGATCTTGCCACTACTTCTACTCCCACATTCTCCCTCTTTGACTCTCAAATGAGAATATCTCCAACAAGAACGTCACTTGCCTTATGGCAAGAGGAACGGAGGTATTATCATCTCCTCACCCATCTTCTTTGATTGATAATAAACTTGATGAGGAGATATCTCTTGAGGTCAAAGAGTAATTAGTTGCTTTTGATTTGTTTATGACTAACTTGCAAGGGGAGCACAAGAAGCATTTTTGTGAACCTCTTGAGCCAACTTTCTCACACACAAGAGCTTCTTTATGAAAGATGTAAACTGGGAAGAGAGCATATGATTGAGGTGGAGGCACTAAATAATGCTATAGAAGAAGAACAGAGACTAGGATGTCCCTTGAAATAAAACTTGAAGGCCTCGATGAGGCAAATGATAAAATTATTAATAAACTCATCAACGAACGTGATCATGCCATTGCTAAGTATAAAAAGGCTAAAAAGGATAAGGTTGAGTTTGGTGTTGTTCATGACAAACTTGCCAAGGACTTTAGGAAGCTTGACAAGGCTCACAAGGCCTTGGAAAGTGAACTCTTGTTGCTCACAAAGTCTCGTGAAAAACTTCAAACTCAATTGTCTAACATTGCCTCACCTAGTGTTTTCATTTCCTCTAGTAGTACAAACACATTTGATGAAAATGCTAGGTTGAAGGGGGAGCTTGCTAATGCCACCTTTCCCAAAGTAAACAAGTCTATTGATGATATTTTGAGTAAGAAAAGGTCAAATAATGAGTAAGGGGGCATTGGCTTTGCATCCAAAGCCAAGAAGAAGAAGAAGAAGAACAAGAAAAAGAAAAAGAAGGCCATGCCCACACAAGCAAAAGACAAGGCCATTGTGGGTAGTAAGACCACAAGTGGCAAAACTATGTCACATGGTGATTTTGCGGGAAGTGATAACCCTCACTATGTCTTAATGTGTGACTATTATGGTGATGTTTATGCACAATATGTTGGACCGCTTGATGGTTATATTGCTTGGTCTATTTGGGTTCCCAAGACCCTTGTTGCTAACAAAAGAGGACCCATTGAAAAATGGGTACCTAAAACCTAGTTTGATATCTTGTAGAACTATGCTTCCGGAGGGTCAAAGTGGGTGCTTGATAGTGGATGTACAAGTCATATGACTGGAAGAAAAGCTATTGTCAAGGAGATGAGACCAAATGATGATCAAATAACCATGACATATGCCGACATGTCAAAGTCTAAGGTATTGGGTTTTGGCAAGGTTGTGGTTTCTCACGATATCACACTCGTGGACGTCATGCTTGTTGAAACCCTTGGATATAGTTTACTTTTAGTCCCTGCTCTTGGAAAGATGGGATTTTCCATCTTTATTGATAATGATACTTCCTCCGTCCCAAATTAGGTTGCATATAAGATTTTATCAGAGTCAAACTATACAATTTTTAACCAAGTAGTTTGATACAACTATAAACTTATATGGTGTCAAATTAATATTATTAGAATTATCTTGAAATATATTTTCATAATATATACATTTTATATCACACATATTCATATTATTTGTAAACATTGCAAAGTTTGACTTCCATGTAAACTTATACGCAACATAATATGGGATGGATGGAGTATTATGGTCCTCTTGTGGAGCAAGTCTCTAAAGGTCGCTTTCGTTGGGTACGTCGAAAATGACTTGTATGTGGTGGACTTTTCGGGGAAAACCACTTCAAGTGCGATGTGCTTATTCGGAAAGGCCGATGTGGGTTCGCTATGGAATCGCCGTCTAGCCCATGTCAACATGAGAACTTTGCAAAGTCTCACAAGGGTGGCCATATTGTTGGACTAAAATAAAATGTTTGTTTTGCAAAGATCGTGTGTGCAGGTCTTGTGTTTAAGAAAAGATGCATGATTCTCCCCACAAGCCAAAGAACTTCATCAAGTGCAAGAGGATCTTGGAGCTCCTTCATGTGGACCTCTTTGGTCCTCCATCTCATGCAAGTCTTGGTGGGAAGAAATATTGCTTGGTGATTGTTGATGACTATTCAAGATACACGTGGGTATACTTCTTCAAGTTGAAGAGCGGGACCCAAGAAAAAATCATCGACTTCATCAACATGGTTCAATGTCAACACAGTCTCCCAGTGTTGGTGATAAGGAGTGACAACGACACCGAATTCAAGAACTACACCTTAAATGGATTTATTAGTGATGAGGGGATAAAACACCAATATTCTTCTGCATATACCCCTCAACAAAATGGTGTAGCTGAGAGGAAGAACCGAACTCTAATTGATATGGCTAGGTCCATGTTGGCAGAGTTCAAATCCCCCTACAACTTTTGGGCTAAAGCAATCTCCACTGCATGCCATGCATCAAACCGGCTCTACCTCCGCAAATAATTGATCAAGACTCCATATGAAATTCTTACCGGTAACAAGCCCAACGTTCATACTTCTGAGTGTTTGGTTGTAAGTGTTTATATCGCATTAAGGGTGTTAGTTTGTCCAAATTTGATTCCAAAGCATTAGAGGGTATTTTTGTTGGCTATGGTCTCGAATCCCACACTTATAGAATCTATGATAAACTCTCGGTAGTTGTCATAGAATCTTGTAGTGTGGTTTTCGAAGAATATGATGGTCCCCAAGGGGGGGTGTTGATATTTGTGATGTAGATGATGAAATGCCTCAAGATGCCATAAGAAGAATGGGTACGGGATTCATCCGCCCTGTTGAGGAACCCCTTGTGGCGGATCGAGAAGAACAATGCTCTACCCAAGTGGAGACCTCATCTTCGTGATGATGGCGCTGTATCAACATGGAAGCGCTTCGTCGAGAAACCCCAAGAGCAAGGTGTGATGTAGCACAACAGCAAGTTTTCCCTCAGTAAGAAACCAAGGTTATCGAACCAGTAGGAGGAAGCAAACGACTCAAAGGTGTTGCTAGAAACTTGGAGACCTGCACAACACAAACTCAAGACTTTGCCCCAACGAACAGTGAGGTTGTCAATCTCACCGGTTTGCTGTAACAAAGGATGAACTGTATGGCGTGGAAGGTAACAGTGGTTTGTAGCAAGTAAACAGTAACATTGGAAGATGTATCAATGGTAAATATTGGACCGGGGTCCATAGTTCACTAGAGGTGTTCTCCTTAGATAAACAAACATGGCATGCTGGGTAAACAAATTACAGTAAGGCAATTGACAGGACTGAGCAAGGCATAACAATGCAATACTAGACATCAAGATCCTATGAGATTCGATTGGGAAATACAACAAGATACATAGACCTCCATCCAACTCCATCTATGACTAGAAGTCCACCTTTGGGTTATCATCTGAACCCCCTCTAGTATTAAGTTGCAAGCAACAGACAACTGCTTTAAGCAAAGTGTGTAAGGTAAACAATCCACTTGTTCCATGAACAAGAGACCGTTGTTTTCTCCCTAGTGGCAACAACACATCTACAACCTTAGAGATTTCTATCACTTCCCTTAGATTAAATAGAGGCATGAACCCACTATCGAGCATAAATACCCCCTCTTGGAGTCACTAGCAAATGCTTTGCCAAGATAGCTACTAACAACAGAGAGCATGCAAGATCACAAATAACATATACATGATAGAATCAATAAGACAAAACCATTAATCAATCTGACATAGTAATCTCAATATCCATCGGATCGCCGCAAACACAACATGCATGATTACAAATAGATGAGATCTTCATCATGAACGGGGCTCACAAGATCTAGACATGAAAGCACAAAGGAGGAGATACAACCATCTAGCTACTACATGGACCCGTAGTCCAAGGTGGAAGTACGCACGCTTCATACCGGAGGCTGGCATGATGAAGAAGAAGGCCTCTGGGATGATCTTCCCTTCGGCAAGGTGCCGGGAAGACCTTCAGATCCCCCGATCTAGGGACGATGGTAGCGACAGCTACAGACGGTTTCGTGGAATATTGATCGGGTACTTAGGGTTTAGGCATCAGGGGCTTCTTATAGGCAAAGAGGCAAGGTAGGGAGGCGGCCAGGGGGCCCACACCCTACCGAGGGGTGGCCTTGGGTGGGCCCGTGCCTGGGGGTGCGGCCGTCCTGTGGCTCCCCTCCGTCTCTCCTCTGGACTCCGTGTTCTCCTCTGTTAAATATTGACTTTGGCTTTTGTCCCGTCCAATTCCGAGAATATCTCCTTACTAGCTTTTCAGGAACCAAAAACAGAAGAAAACAGGCAACTGGCACTGTGGCATCTTGTTAATAGGTTAGTACCAAAAAACATATAAAAACACCTCAAAGTGTGGACAAAGCAAAGCAAAGTAGATACTAAACAAGCATGGAACATGAAAAATTATAGACACGTTTCCGACTTATCAAGCATCCCCAAGCTTAACTCCTGCTCGTCCTCGAGTAGGTAAGTGATAAAAATAATAATTTTTTAGGTGACAAGCACCATCAAAACCAAGATCAAACCATTTGCAAGCATTGAAAGCTAGGATCAAAGAACTCTAAACATGAGCATGAAAGATGGAGTTATAACAGTAAAACAAAGTAACTACGCATGCAACATGAAAGGTTACAAACAAAGATCATGAATAACATGCATTGAAAAACGTTTGTTTGTTTCACATACAGAAAACATGGCATAGTGGCAATCAGCTTGTCCCTCATAGAGTAGCAAATAGATGCATAGGACACCTTCGAAGTTCATAAGAGTGACTAGATACAAATATCACAAGAACAAGTAATATCAACAATATGCATCAATCAATAAGTTTTGGGACAATGCACATAGAACTAAGAATGGAAACTATGCTCTCTTAACTGGTGCCTAAAGGTAGAAGGTGGAGACTCAATATAATAGTGGAAGAAAGGCCCTTAATAAAGGGAAGCAGGGATTTCAAGTATCAAAAAGAGCTTCCAAAAATTATGGTACTTGTTAGCTTTCAACCCTCATTGCTCGTATCATAAGCGTCTTGAAGTGATTAAGGTTAAAGTGAACAAACTATGGAGTATATGCTTGATAAAGTATAAGTTGGCAATCTCATGTCCCTTGAATATGAGGGCCGCTCCTCATGCTACTAAACTTTAGTCACCTGTAAGTTTTGTCATAGTAAGTACATGTGTATCAGAAAGAACAGCCAACGGGGTACCCCTTTCACATGGTACAGGAGCTATCCTATAACCAAAATGACAAGGCAAGCAGACAATGAGCATCTCAGCGATCTTTTTATTTGCTATTTGCATAGGTTTTTATTGAGGATGCTTCACAGATTGCTCATTATGGTGATGCTGCAAGTTTCCATCATGATTGGCTTAGGCTAGCGGCCCAGGCGTTTCTCTAACACACATACATAACTCCATGGACTTACAAGCTCCCCTTTTATTTCACACCGGCGACATTCATAAACAAAAGAGAATGATATCAACTGTGTACAAAGTACAAGTGCAATGTTGAAAGCGTTCCTCGTGACAGCATGGTTTTGCTAATTAAAACGTATAAGTGCAAGCATATACAACGTATATGACACAATGGTTCAAGTTTATTAGGGGCAAGAAAAATAAAGTGTGCCATCAAGTTTGTGAGAGCTTGAATCACTAAGTTTTCACATAACAAAATACTTTTTAATTGTAGGATAGCTGAAAACAAGAATATAATTGGAATGGTGTAACACACCATGCATAGGAATTTATAGTGGACACTTTGGAATAACTTGGTTTCTTGGGAGTTGGAAGCATGAGTAGAACTTACTCATACAAGTGGAGGCTAGCAAAAGACTGGGAGCGACCAACTAAGAGAGAAATAATGGCCATAATCATGTAGAGCGACAAAACATTACTAATCAAAGCATAGAGTGGTACTACAAGTCAAGGACTAAATAATCATAGAGGCTATGGTGAATTTTTCATAGTCATAACATGGTGTGAGCATGTGCCAAGTCAACCCAAAACAGAGCATCAAAGGAGAATACCACAATACTATGATTTTGCATGCTAAAACAACGCATGATGCCTTCAAGGCACACTAAGCAATCCCAATTGTTTGGAACAAGTCATGCTAAAGCAATAATCACTAAGCATAAGGTTAAAACAACACTTAGCATGACAAGCTATAGTCTAAGTCACAGTCAAAGCAAGCTCCTCTTGCACTATTTCAAGCAAGAACTTTCTACTCCTTTCCAACACCAATCAACTTATTTGAAACAACACAGCGATAATGGTGGTCCAAACTACTTTATTCAAGCAAACTAAGAAAACTAAGAAAACCAAACAAAAATTAAGATGCTCCAAGAACAACACAACAATGCATGAAACAATAAAAACGAAGTGTCTAGAAAGACCTGAGCTTTTTATTGATGAAGAAGGGGATGCCTTGGGCATCCCCAAGCTTTGACGCTTGTACCTCTTGGATATTTCTTGGGATGACACCGGGATGTCATCCCCAATGTTGTGATTTTGTCCATTCTTCATCTCATTACATCATTTTGTCTCTACACCTAAAATTTTTCCTTCATACAAAACTTCACACAATCTTCATTAGCAACATTAGTGTATTCAAAAGATAATAGACCCTGGGGTTTAGCTTTAGAACAAAAAACTTTCACTAAAAACACAAGCTACTGTAGCAATTCCCTCAAAAACTCAATTTACCAAAAAGAACCCAAAAAGGAATCAATAAGAAGCAAATGCAAATAATGGCAGAAATCTATCAAAAAAGACCAGCAGGTAGAAACCGATTTTTTCGAAGACCTTTTGTTGATCAAATTAAAAAATATTGAACTAATGAAAGTTAGCTAACATACTGGGGGATTTATTCGTAAATATTCAGATCAATACGACTTATAGAGATTCCTCACGAATTTTTATGGTGGAGCACAAAATTCTGTTTCGGGACAGCAACTCCCCAAATCTTACTTCCCTCTCATTAGAGGTCATTCTTGGCACAAAAAGCAAACAAAAAGGATAAGGATGGGTCATTACTGAAGTAATAACTTCCAAGACTTCAGAGAACTCTTGGGTTATCTCCCAACAAGTACTTTTCTTTAACGCCTTTAAGTTAGACATAATAGTTTGAGATGATGCTCTCATAAGAAATATGAATTGAAGTAAATGAGAGCATCAAGAAGAAAATTCAAAACACATTTAAGTCTAACCCACTTCTTATGCATAGGAATCTTGTAAGAAAACAAGTCATGAAAGCACAAAGCAACAAGCATAGGAAAGCAAAACAAGTGCAACTTTAATATTTTCAACATAAAGAGAGGAAACTTAATATAATTGAGATGCATAAAACCATGTTTCCCTCTCTCATAATAACTTTCAGTAGCATCATGAATAAAGGTAACAATATAACTATCACATAAAACATTCCTATCATGAGCCACATGCATATAATGATTATTACTCTCCACATAAGCATAGTCATTCTTATTAATTGTAGTGGGGGAAAATTCAACAAAATAGATATCATTATCACCATAATCATCAAATATAGTGTCGTGGGAATGGCCACGGCAGATGCTGCAATCGGCGGCGAGTAGTAGAACGAGGGGCAAGGGCGGCCAACCATCTGTGGTGCGATATGAGGGCGGAGACACAAGGGTTTACCTAGGTTCACCCCCGAAGGGTAAATACCTACTCCTGCTAGATTGTATTGATGAGAGTAGAAAGGGCGAGCTCGGCGAGTAGGCGGCGAGTCGCAGGGGGTGTATGATGGAACGTGTCCTCTATGCGTACCCTAGGGAGGTTTATATAGTCTCACCTCGCTAGGGTTTACAGATCTACAACCGAATTAGTTAAGGATTCGAAGGATACTTGACCTAATTCGACTGGGCCTAGCTACGCTTCTGGGCCTCCAGCTTCTAGTCGCCTGGTTCCTTGTTAAGCCTTGATCCAGTCACCGTCCTGCAGTCCCACTTGCTGGCATCTTGGCCAATAGGAAACGTCCTGCTGGGTATACCCCACTCGGCATATCCCCATCAACAGTCCCCGAGGCTGTCGTTGATTCGTCACAGGTGTTCGTTGGCAGTCGGAGTAAGCGGGTCCAATTTGGATGCCCAGTAGAATCGGCAGTGGACTCCCTGAATGAGAGAGGGAACTTGTTATCATAGTCGCAATAATGGCGACAAGTCGAATCGCAGCACAGCGAATGGGTCGGCGAATAATCGAATCACTGCTATGGTGATCAGGTCGGCGGGCAGTCGAATCGCAGCTAGGGCGATCTGGTCGGCAAATCGTCGAGTCGCTGAAGCCAGCAAGTCGAGTAGGCGAAGTTGGACCGTCAGCACTGGTCAAACTAGCCGTTGGGTAATCCAACGGTAATATCGGCGTAATCACCGCGCGGTAACGGCTCCCCGAAGATGGCGGGTAACAACCGCTATATAAGGAGAGTGACGAGTGAAGGACGATCATTTCCCACACTTCCTCCGATCTCACGCATTCCAGTCTTCCGGTCCTTCGCAGCGACCAAAGCGACCTAGAGCGACCCACAGTCCTAGATCCTCCAACTAATGGCGCCTTCGACGGAGCCATGGGGTAGATCCAAGTGCATGAAAGTGCTTCTAAAATCGTTCGAGGAGGCGGGGATCCTCCGGGCCGGGAGATGGCGCATTCCCGCGGCCGGCGAAGTGGTGCCAGATCCGTGCAAGGGATAATTCATCTGTTTCATGAGCCACCTGGAGAGGGGGCTCGGGTTCCCCACCTCCCTCTTCTTTCGCCGCTTCTGCACCTACTACAGGATCAAGCCGTCAAACCTAGGACCACACAGCATCGAGCAACTCGCCATCTTTGTGGCATTTTGCAAGTGCTACCTAGGTTGCCGGCCGTATTTCCCCATGTGGCAAGATCTATTCCACGGGAGGATCGGACGCAAAGAGGTAGGCGGCCCGATGCTGGACGCGGGCGGCCTCACCTTTCAGTTGAAGTCGAAGGTGTCCTTCTTCGATCTGATGCTGCCGAAGAAGGCGGCAAACGAGTGGAAGAAACATTGGTTCTATGTGACCGAGTCACCTCCGGACGACGAGGTGGCGCTTCCGATGTACTCCGCCGACCGGCCCGAGCCGCGTCGACTCCAAGTCGCCAAGCTTCCGTACGACCAGCGGATGGTGGTCGACGAAATGCTGCAGATGATCCGCAGCTTGAAGAAGAAGGGCCTCCAGGCGATCCACTTGTATAATTGCTGGTTTGGGCGGCGACTGGTGCCCCTGGCCAATCGCGCCCACTGCATGTACGAGTACACGGGCAAGGATGACCCGACGAAGTCTTGCACCGCTGAGTGGAGCCTCAACGATTATACGTCGGCCCTGAAGTGTCAACACCCGGATTTTTAATCCCAGATGCCTGTTATGCCATACATCGCAATCCCAGGATTACCATTTTTGCGAGACATAATAGATTTGGATACCACAGTACATCATCCATTATAAACCATACATAAGGTCTTACACAAATAAGGATCTCATGATCCAGTTCTTAGTACAACTCAAGCAACGGAATAACGTAATAATAATGGTAGCATAGGTGAAGCTCCATCTTCGGGGTCACAGGCAATGCTGACGATGGGAGATGATCCTAGTTGTCGTAACCTTCCTGGGGTCCTTCGTCCTGGTACTCCTCTTCATAGTCTGGCCACGGGAATAGCCAGGGACAAAGCCATGAGTACTCTTTAAGTACTCCCAAACTAATACTAATAGGTGAAGGGGTTTTTTGTAATAGGACGCTAAGCTCTAGAGTTGTTTTGCAAAAAGCCAGATTTACCTCTACTAAGTTCAGAAGCAATAAAAGCTAGTTGAAATTTTATAACACCTAAGAGGGAACTTGAATTTCATATCACAACTCTATTGTGGTCAAGTCAAATTCTCAATTCATTTCACAAGTCATTTTGAAAACATCTGACAGGGGAACAGTATGGCCACTCCAACTGTCCATAACCGCGGACGCGGCTATTCGAATAGTTTGACACTCTGCAGAGATTGTATACTTTCACCACAACATTCGATACATCCGTTAGGAACAAATCCTAAATTCACCATACTCGGTATGAGGATAATCAATCCTAACCTTTCAATTACAAGCCCTAGTATAAGCACCTCTCCTGTGAGTTTGGCCTCCCAACCATGACCAACTGTCACCTTGGATACTGCACAGGTGGACAATCTTCACAAGGTAGCCTCAGCTCAAACCTTGGCCGTGAGGGAACCCATACTAAGGTATATAAGTTTCCAGTCAAGCCCTACCCAATTTTCGGGTATTGTGGTTGTACAGTAAAATTGGAATGGTATCGCATCCAGACAACCATCAGTTTTAGAAAGGGCTAAGGCTCATGCCTCAACATTTTCATCATCAAAATCATCTGGTGTTCGGAAACACATGTCAAAACATCTCAGTAGAATGATCCATCATTCCAAGGTTTTCATAACCATTTTCCACCAAGTATTCCCATCTAAAGTTGATCAAGTTTTATGCTTAACACTAGCATCTACAATTGAGGGTGAGTACTAATGAGGGGTGGTAAACAAGTGGAGTTTAACTAAGTTCAATCTCATGCCTTAGGATGACATCAAGATTATCTAGCTTAGGCCAAATTTAATGCTCTTTATGCAACCTTCAATTATCTTCCTAGAATCTACCAATCACTTAAGTAAACTTTAAGAAAAAAGCTTTGATAAAGAAATAAAGTAGAAAGCTTGCAATTAAAACTAGGAATGGGGTTATCAAGTGGGTATGATCACATATGCTTAAGGCATATAGTTGGCATGGTAACAAGCAAGTATTAGCTTTCATAGGTCAACTTGATTAGTAAGGCTTGCATCAGTATCAGTATAAGCTTGCTAAGTTAATAGCTTGCAAGTATTGGCTTGCCTTGTGCAGAGCAGTGGTTGAAGTTCTCCTCGGCTTCTTCTTCTTCGTAGTATCCTCCTTCCTCCTCATATCCTTGGTCGGTACTAGCGTCTATGAATAAATACGAGGTACACAATCACCAAACAATACTTAACTACTTCCAATCATCACACAAAGGTGTTCTATAGATGATCTAGCATCGTCACTAATATCACCAGAATAAAGCATTTGTCTTATTTATTTATTTTTAGAAAAGTAATTTCTACTCATTGAAAAACTACTTAAGATTTAATATTCTCCAAACCAAACATGGGATCATGTTGACACATGTCATCACCACATATTTTAGTACAAGAGAATGTGATTTAAAGTGGTGTCACAATTTAATAAGGTTTAACCTTTTATTATTTTTGAGAGTTGGAATCGCTACTTAAGATTTAAAGAAATGCCTATGTGGCATTATTTTATTACTTGAACATTATTTCTGTAAGTAAACCCATATGTTTTTATATATTCTGAAAGGTATGATCAAATGTGATTTTTGAGAGTTGGAATCAACTCAAAAGCTATTATGGTTTAAATTTGAAAAATGTTTGAATGCAGAAAATCTTCTGCCTTGTTATTTTTACCAGGGTTGATCTACATATCCAAATGATTTGAATCCAACGGGCTTGGATTAAGCATTTCAATACCTTCCTAATAAAATTGTTTCATTCAATTTGGTTCACTAAATCGAGCTGGGTTGATTTTTGAAACTGGGTACAGAACTAAGTTTGAATATAAATAGAAAAAGCTAATTTCAAACGAGTGGGCTGCGCGGGAAAGGTTAATGAGCCGGCCCAGTGTCACTCCGCAGCGCGGGGCTCAGCTGACAGGGGGTACCACCAGTCAGTGGCTAATAATACGCGAAGCGGTACGGGGCGACCTCGGCCGCACGATCTAAGTCTAATCGAACGGCTACGGCTCATCGTCCACGTCGGGCCGCGTCGGCGAGACAGAACCCTAACGCGGCAGGTGGGGCCCGTGGGAGGCTCATCGGGGCTCAGGCGAGGGTTGGCGATGTGGGCAAACGACGAAGTCGATGACGGCGATTCTCCTGGCATCGGCAGCTCCTCCTGGGGCGGATCCAATCGATGGCTTCCTTCTTCTCCAGCAGCAGCGGGCTCGGGTGAAATTCCGGCGATGCGCTGCTCGCCTTGCTCCGGGAGTGAGGTGGGGTGGTTCTGGGTGAGAGGGGAGTGGAATGGTGTGAAGAAATCGAGCGGGGGAGGCCTCTATTTATAGTGGCGAGAGGGGACCGACGGGCGTGGGCTGAGCTCGTCGTGGTCGCGGCACGACAGTAGGGCTATCGGCGTGGGGCGTGAGGGGCGCGATCTTGTGCTCCCTGGCGAAGCTCAACAGCGTGGTGGCGAGGCGTGGGGCGGTGCTGATCGGTCGGAACACTTCGGCGCTCTGAGCGTGTCCGACGGGTTTTTTGATGGCGCACATCGCGCGTGGTCCGTGTGGTGGTGAACGGGCGTGTCTGCGGGGTTGCTGGGATGGTGGTGATCACGCGTGCGCGCGGTCTGTTGGCGTGTGTCGAGGGTGGCGCATGGGCGCGCTCTCGGCATGCTCGCAGAGAGGCTTGGCATGGCTTGTGCGTGTGGTCCAGTAGCTGGCATTGCTCGAGGCTGGGACAGGGAGTGGCGGTGGGGTGCTGGCTAGCTCCCAGATAAGGTTGGTGAGGCTAGTGTTGCTCGTAGCTTGTTGTCGACCATGGGGTGGCAATGGTGCTATCGGCCTGCTCACCATTGATGACAATGGCCAGCTCATAGTGGTGCTAGAGGTTAGTTAAGGTTGCTAGATGATCTACTAAGGCTAGTTGTAACCAGAGAGGGAACAAGTTAGGCCCAAAACACTGCTCAACATAGTGTTTTTGATTTTGTTGATTTGAATCTGCAACTTGTTTGATGAAATGGCCGCATGAACTTAAGTTTTGAATTTTGAAAAGAATTTTGGTGGGTGTGCTAGGCATGTGCTGAGGATTCTGTGGATGCTTGGGTTTTGAAAATTGAGCTTGTTTGAGTGGTATTTGAAATAGTGGGATCTTCCCATATGAAATAGATCCAATTTTCAACTGTCATTTAAACTAAGCATTTAAATGTTTTTGGATGATCACAAAGTGGGCCTTGGTACCTTGTTATGAGTACTATCATGGGGTGCAAAGATCCATACATGTTCCTGTTAAGTTCTAAAAGTTAGGGATAGCCAAAGTAGGCATGGGAGTTAATTTGGCCAAAGTGACCATTCACTTAATTTGTTTGTTTTGACTTGTTTGTCTTTGGGAAAAGTTTGGGGATTGTTTATATGATGTTTATTTCACCTAAGAATCATTTTACTAGCAAAGAAACACAGAACCATGGCAATTCAAAAGAATCCAAATTTTAATACCTACACATATGAATGCTTTCATATTTTTTTATTAGAAAAGTTTTTGTTAACCCTAAGTTTAATATTTTTGGGATGTTACATGAAGAAAATCACCGATGCGGAATACCTTGACACGAAGGTCGAGGTTCCCCTTACACCGTGAATCGCAAGGCTCCGACGGTAAGTTCATGCTTTATTGTTCATTCGTAGTCGCAGATGTGCAGACGCGGTTCGTGCTAATCGCATTTTGTCTTTGCAGTTGTTCCAAGTGGTGGAAGGTTGGCTTCCACCTGCTGACAATGAGAACTCGACCGAGTCCGCCGAGGACGAGAGTGAGTCCTCGTCTGACAAGGCTCACACCAGAGGCGACGATGCCGATGACGGTGACGATGACGGTGATGAAGATGATGACGAAGCCGTGGAGGCCGCTGCACCCACGGTCCATAAGACCCGTGGGTGGTGGCAACGCGAGCTTGAGGCTAGAAAGAGTCTCGAGGCTCACGACAGGGACAACGACGAGCTCCCCGAACAAACTTCGCGGTGCGTTGCCACGCTGTCGAAGAATAAATTGCCCCAGAAGAAGAAGAAGCTGGCTAAGCAGGTGTCGCTGCCTTGGTCCACGACTAGCTCCGACGCTACCAGTATGGCCAAGGAAGATTGCATCGGTGCACCGGCGCATGCGACCGCGGCGGCCGACGCGGCCGTTGTAGAAGGTGAGGTGTCGTTGGCGTCGCTGCTGCCACCCTTCGCCATAGTCACCGGGCTCGGAGCCCCTCCAGCCGCGGGGACCTCTCCACCGAGGGGAGCGCCTGCGGTGATCGCCGCTGATCCTCCTGCCGCGGCTTCGTCCCCGAAGAAGCCTTCGGTGTCTTGGGCACAAAGCATGTTCGAGACGGGCCTCAGTCGAAAGCTGGGGCCGGAGTTGGAGAAGCCGGCCAGCATTCTTACTGGATTGCATTTTATCCCATTGCCAAGTGAGCACCCCTTAGGTTTTTCGTTTGTCCAATCAATTCATATCTGACTGGCGAGTTTGTTGATGGCATTGTTTTGCAGGACTAGGTTGAAGAAAATTGGTCACCCTTCGGTGGCCAAGGTCCCGTTGGGTGCCGCAGAGGCGCTAGTCGACCCTTCGAAGAAGAGGAAGGGCGACGAGGTCGAGGCGCCTGTTGAAGGCGCAAATAAGGCAAAGGGCGACGAGGTTGTCACAATTTCGAATGAACTGGCGATCGCCCTAGCGAAGCTCCGATTGGAGCGGATGTGGCCTCGAAGGCCACGGTGGACATGGAGTCGCAGCGGGTGGAACCCGTGGCGTCAGTCGGAGCAACGGACCCGACCTCGAGTGGCGCAGGGGCTGTAAGGCCTCTGCGGTGAGTGCGTCAGCACCACCGAGCCAGGTGCTTGAGGTCATCGGCGCAGAGGTCGACCAGCGTCGCGGGCGCACTCCTTTCATGCTCCCTTCGGTGGACGCAATGGAGCTTCACGGCATGTTAGGTGCCGCCATCCAGGTATGTCCAGTCCCCGAGGATCTGATCGCCGAATTTCAGCGGTCGGATCCTTATTGCTTTTGCTGTCCAGTCCCCGAGTGGCTAGTCGCTGAATTTCAGTGGCTAGGCACTTAGGAATTTCTTTCGATGTCCAGTCCCCGAGTGGCTAGTCGCTGAATTTCAGCGGCTAGGCACTTAGGAATTTCTTTGCTAATGCTTACATGGTTGTGCAGGGCCTGCAATGTGAGTCGGCGGAGCAACTTGCCACCAGGGAGCGTCTGGAGAGGGAGCTCCTCATTGTCCAAGGAACGAACGAGCAGCTTCGGGCGACTGCCGGTAAGTGGTCGTTGTGCTTGTTATTGGTCGTAAAGCTTGCTTTCCTTGTATTCATGGTTTTGTTGATGCAGAGGGTCATGCGGCCGCGGTGGAGAAGGCTCGTCAAGGCATGGTCCCATGAGTGAATCGACGCAGCATGATCATCCTTCGGCCACGGAAGGCGAATCGCCGACTTGGAGTGAGAGCTCAAGGAGGAAAAGGCGGAGGAGACCTCGGCGGATGAGAGGGCCAAGGCAGCCGTTGCTGAGGAGCGGAAGATGTCAGATGCACTCGTCGCCGGGCTGCAGGATGACCTCTCCGGTCTGCAGGATTTCATCACGGAGCAATGTCACCAGTTGATCGGTGAGATATTTGTTCCTTGGTGAGTCCCCGAGCATGCGGGTTGCTTTGTTTTTCTGGAGCCATCCTTGCCGTTTACTTGTGTGTTGCATGGAGGATAACCGATGATGTTGTCGAAGCGCAGTCGTATGACGCGCAGCAATGGGTCACCACGCTGGTTGACTCTACCGCTCTGTCAGCGACCTGCATTCGCTCGTACCTTCAGGAGATCTCGCACACGGAGGTGATCCCCAGCGACCTCGTCAAAGTATGGTGCTACCTGGAGAAGGCCCCGGCTTTTGTTGACTTCATGTCGCGGTCGGCCTTTTGTCGTGGTGCTGCGACTGCGCTGATCCTTGGGCTCGTGCACTTCCCCGGCGACTTTGACCTCGACGATGTCACCAGCGAGTACCCTTCTTCAACGGGCGCGGTCGAGATCGCCGAAGTGTTGAAGCTGACCGAGCGGGCTGCGGTGTACTCCGACCGGGTATGGGCGATGGGTGACCTTATTCCATACCAGGAGATTGTCGTTGCCCCGAACGACCCCGAGCCGGCGCACCACGACTTCAAGGTGGAGCAGCCGTTGCGAGCGGCCATGGCGGGTGCTCTCATGACGTACCCTCGAACCCGTGGGTTCCCTTTATCCGCCGTCGTAGAAGTGGTGGCGCTCGTCGTTGAAGCCTGCGGAGTAGATTAGTTTACCGAGTGGCATTAATTATAACAGATATGTAACTGCCCTTGCAAGCAAACAAATTTGTTGCCTTAAGGAATGCAAAGATGCTTTTGTCAATGTTTTGATTTGATTGTTGGTTTTGCGAGTCCCCGAGTGCGTCCGCCCTTTTATGGTGTTTACCTCGTTTTTATGTATATGTATGTTGTTTAAACTGTTAGTAAGTTGTGGTCGACTCGCCATGGCTTGGAAAGCCAGTCACATGGCGACTCCGAGGGGTGCTCTGTACTTAGCCGTTTTCCCGGGAGCGAACGGGGTCGGGTGGCCGAGTCCCTGAGCATGGTTCTTGTCTGTTCTAGTCGCCTGCCCAAGGTAGGTGAGGACGGGGCACGTTGTATTAGGCGCGTCGCTCCACCTGATCCATAGGACCAGTCGTGTGGCGAGTCCAGGACATGCTCTCATACTTGGCGTTTTCCCTAGTCGTTTCTGTTTGGACTGGCATCAGTCCCCGAGCGTGGTACTTAGCCGTTCGAGTCGTTGCGCCAAGGATGTGGGGGACTGGGTCGCTGTGGGAAGCGAATGCGGTTGTCTTGGCTCGGAAAGCCAGTCGAGGAAGGCGAATCCGATGGGGCTCCGGGTTGGCTTTTTTCGTGGATGGTATGAGGCCCGAATTTTTTTGGTGCCCTCGTACCGCACTACTTGGCCATGCCGGTCGCGTAACCAAGGGTTGACTTCTGCGAGTAGCATAGTGCTGTTATTACGAGTGCGAATGGCACAAGGTATGGACAATGGACACAATTTGTGCGAATCAATCTTCTTTATTTTATAGTGGGTAGGAGGTACATGTCTGGAGTTCTATTAGTAGAACTTCCGTAGGAGGTTTACATTCCATGGCCACTTGACGTCGAGTTTTCTGTCGCCTCAGACGTTGATGAGGTAGTAGGCGTCGTTTCCTAGGACTCGCCCGATGGCGAATGGTCCCTCCCAAGGGGGTGAGACCTTGTGCATGCCCTTCTTGTCCTGGATCAGACGCAGTACCAGGTCGCCTTCCTGGAAGGTGCGAGTCCGTACTCACCGGCCGTGGTAGCGGCGAAGTCTTTGCTGGTAGATGGTGGTGCGGGAGCGAGCTAAGTCGCGTGCTTCATCGACCTGGTCCAGTCGCTTGGCTCGGCGAGCATGGCGACCAGGGCTGCTTCTGGTTGCAGCGGAATTCCGATGTCGATCTCCCTTGGGGGAGAGACGGAAGTCTTGGTGATGGTGTCGACGAAGACGCCGGCAGGTGGCGCAAGGCAAGCCAACCCGATGCGAGAGAGGGCATCGGCTTCCTTGTTCTTCCGCCGATCGATCAACTCGACGGAGTAGCCAGCAAAGTGGCCTCCCAGCTGGTCCACGGCTTGGCGGTATGCCGCCATGGTGGGGGAGACTGCTCGCAAGTGCCTGCGACTAGCTCGACGATGAGGTCAGAGTCGCCGTAGCAGCCCAGACGATTAATGTTCATTTCCTTGGCTACTCGCATTCCGTGGAGGAGCGCCTCGTACCCGGCCATGTTGTTGGTGTAGGGGGTGAAGTCGAGGTACATGACGTAGCGCAGCTTGTCGCCCTTTGGAGATGTGAGGACGATCCCTGACCCTACGCCATCTGCGTTGTTGGAGCCGTCGAAGTGTAGCGACCAGTAGTGGAGGTACGACAGTTTCTCTGGCTGCTGCACCTCCTCCCAGTCGGCGAGAAATTCTGCCAGGGCATGCGACTTGATTGCCTTGCGTGGCTCGTACTTGATATTGTGGACTCCGATCTCGACAGCCTGTTTGGCGACTCGCCCGATCGCCTCGCGGTTGCGGATGATGTCCTGCAACGGTGTTGAGGAGACGACCGTGATTGGGTTCTCCTGGAAGTAGTGCGACAGTGTCCGATGTGCTCGCAAGGCACTCCTGCATTGTTACACCCCCGGGATTAAGGCTAGAAAAATCCTAGACCTTCGTCTGATCATAAGCCCAACCTAATCTCGAAAGCGTACAAAGAGAAAATCGGTAACACAAAAGTGACCCTACGACACAAATATTATTACAGCAAGCTCATAACTGAGTGAAGAACCAAAATATTACAAGCATAGGTCACTGACCACAAACATCAAACAATGGAAGGCAAATTATTCTATTAAGTATAGCAAACTTAACAAATGGCCTAAGAGGCCTGAAGCATAACGATGGCGTCCAATCCATAGATCCCAGACTGCCGGCTGGGAACTCCAAACTACTAGTCGATGTCGATGCCGTAAAGAAGTCATCTTATATGGTAACACTTAGTCTGCTACAAAAGAGTCAACGAAGCAAGGGTGAGTACAGGGTGTACTCCGCAAGACTTATGGTGGTGGAGTTGTTTTGCATAAAGCCATCTTTGTTTTGTAAAATAAGAGGGAGAAGAATCTCTACTAATCAGAATATTTCAAAAGGGGATAAGAGAGCGGTATCTCTAGTTTTGATCATCTCTTGATATCCACCAAATCATCATCAGCTCAACCTATTTAGGATCACCCCCTCGTACCAATGAGGAAGCATCCTTAAGCAATCATTGATCTGCCAGGTTTTACGATTAGGTTAAAGTTCTCTATGATCTTTGAATCTGGTCTCCAAGTTCGTCCATAACCGTGGACACAACTTTTCGAAAAGATTTAACCCTGCAGGGGTGTACAACTTTACCCACACGTACCAACCGATTCTTAATGCCAACGTTATTAGCCCTCTTCCTTGGAAGGCCGGCAGAGAGTGGTTGACCACGACCTTTACCTTGCTTCGCCGAGACCTGAGTCACGTACTAGGGAGATGCCGCCGTAATGGTTCGAGTCCCGAAGCCGGTCCCTAATGATGTGCGCAGGGTTCAAGATTACGGATGCCGGGCATCTCTTGTTCCCGGCCACGCTTACCTACCTGTTATGAATGCAGCTCCTTCACCTCAATTCAAGAACATCCAAGATCCGTATGTCGAATGGAAAGCCCAAACTATGTGACTCATGGAATCTACTAGGCAAGTTACTTGGTCGAGGGGGTTTCCAGCCCCCCATGTGGCTATACGCTCGTCTTGGACCATAGGAAAGAACTTCGGGTCCTAAGGGTGGAAAGTATGGGAGCCTTAGCATGTTTATTATCCATATCTGATCATACCACGTCATCCTGTCAAACTAGGTTCATTAGAAGCTCTGATTCATCAACCAGATGGATCAGTGGTAACAGCTAAGCATGGCTAAGCACAACAGATAAATAGCTCTAGCAACGCTTCAAGCTCAAACCCTAGTTATGCTAGGAGCTGTGCATCAGGGAATTTAGGCTAAAAGGGAACATACATCTGATAGGATTACTATATCTATCGATAAAAGACTTTATAATCATATGCACATGGCAAGAATGAAATACTTTGAAAGCATAGGATTCATATGTATGTGTGGGGCTTCGCTTGCCTTAGCCAGTTGATATCCGGAAAGCAAAGCTTCGGACATCTGGTACTTGACTTGGTTACAATTGATCAAGTATTTATCTTCGATCTTTGATGGTGTTGATCTCGACCTTTGATGGTGCTAGCCTTGGTCTTTGATCTCGATCTCGATTCCGATATCGTACTCTACCGGAGAAGAACCAAACACCAGAAAGAAAGGGGAAACAATCAACACATGGCATCGATGCAGTTCTCAATCAAGAATGATGATATGACAAGTTGAATTGCATTGAAATAAACCCCTAAGGAATGCTCGACAAATTAATCGGGGTCCCGAGGGTACAAAACCCTAATTTAGGAAAACCTCGGAGTCATATGAGGGGGTTCATTTAGTTCTTCTAACTAACTTGTCATTGAAGTTGTTTAACAATGCATGATGATAGTTTAAATAGATAGAGCTCATTTTTATGAACATTTTGATATATTATTTGTATTTTTCTGATTTAAAATGAATTAGTTATGAATTTCTACAATTTTAATTCATTTGAAATCATATTTGGAACATTATAAAATAATTTATATTTTAGCATTACTTTATCATTTTATTTAATCAGAAACATTTCTGAAAATATTTATTTCACTTACAGGGTGGACCCACCTGTCAGGATTTAATAATTACTGAAATGATTTACCAAAAACATTGAAATAAAAGAAAACAGGGAATATTGCACCATGCTGACGTCATGCTGACGTCAGCCATGGAGCTCCTCCCAGATCGATGGTGGTTCTGGCGATTGGGGCTACGGGAGAGAGCGGGGCTGGGGGCGTTGGTTACAGGGCGATGCGGGCTACCAGAAACTGGCGGCGCCGCCTGCAGGAGGTCACCAGAGAGGGGATCACGACGACAGCGAGCGGCGGCAGTGGCAGGTGCTCGGTGCTATGGTGAACCAGAGGGAGAGGGGCGAATCGAAGAGGTCCATGAGGACCACAGGCTCACCAGCAATCCGATGGAGGGGTCGACGAGGCCGGGAACGGTCTGACGGCGATGAATTGACGGCGGCCGGAGTCGGGGAAGGTGAGGTCGTCGGCGGCGATATAGGGCGCCTCAGCCAAATCCCTTCGACAGGGAGATGCAGTCCAGCACGGCGGTGTTCCTGGGCATCTCAGCTTGGCTCGGGGAGGGTCGGAACGGCGGCGACGAGCGGTTCTGCGGCGGCTAGGGTTCGGGCTTAGAGGGGATTTCGCGAGAGAGAGCGAGACGGGGAGAAATGGGTATGGGGAGAGAGAGGAGGGGACGGCCGATCTTATCCTGGCGTCCAACGGCGGCGGCGGGAATCGCAGCGCGAGGAGGATCGACGGCCGGCGCTCGGGCACGTAGGTGCTTGCCGTCTGGAGGAAGACGACGACGGAAGCAAGCAAAGCGGTATCGGGCTAGGAGTGGGCTGCACATGGGCTTGGTGGGCCGGCTTCTGGGCTGCTGCAAAGCAAGGTCGACGGGCTGCTAGCTGCTGCACGCGCGACCGAGAGAGTAGGGAAGAGGAATGGGCTCGGCCCAGTTGGAGTTAGATAGATGTTTTTTATTTCCAAAACATTTGTCTTTTTCTGTTTTTGTGTTTTTCTCTTTTGTAATTCAAATCCAAACCTGTTTTGAGTCATTTTAAAATACTAGAGCTTTTACAAAATATTGAAATACTAGAGGGGCCCTTATAAAACTTTTTGGGCTCCATAGGTTTTGGGATTTTCAAATATTTTGAACCATTTGAATTGATTTCAAAGAGAGAGGGAAGCTAGGGTTTAGGGTTGTGTGATTATTTTCTTTCTTGCATGCATTTTAAATGATGCTCATGATATGCACAAATCAAACCCTAATTACTATTTAATGAAACTAGGGTTGTTACAGTTCTATCCCCCTTAAAATAATCTCGACCCGATATTCCTAGGTAGAAAGATAGAATGAACAGGGCACACTAAACTTCGATGATCCTATTGAAGAGGTTGATCCATGCCACCGCGACGAGTGGACGAAGCGCTTCATGATCTTCAAGGTGGCTGCTCTCACTAAAGAAGAGAGGGAACGACACGGAACCACAAACTGAGTTTCTCATGGTCAACTCATGGATAGATGCTTCGCGAACATCTCTAAAGTTAACGACATGAAATACGCCAAGGTAGAGGAGGAGACAAAAGGAGAAGGTTTCAAGGTGATATATAATTGGTCTTCATAAGGATCGAGACCATGGAAAAATTACAGAAGAGGGTAAACTTCTGAGGGAAGGAGACTTCCAATAGATGGAATATGACCATAGACTTCGAGAGATAAACCTCTACTAAACAACTTCAGTAGAGCTTTACAGGTGGAAGAGATAGATACCAAAAAAACCAAGATGTTGAACTACTTTTGAAACAGAAGTGTCACTCTTTCATTCAACAGAAGGTCAGGACAGAAAGGTGTTTTGGTGGAGAGGACTCGTAAGAGTCACAAGGAACATGTAACAAGAGGAACTATTGATTACTAGAATCCTAGTCACTCTTAGAACATGTTTAAGAAAGCAGAAAGGAAAACTCTTTAATTCATCCAGGACTATCAAAATCCTTGCCAAAGATTATGATATCACTTTACACCACCAAGATGAATAGTTGAGAAGATTATTGTTGACACGAGAAGAAAGAAACTTCATTCTCAGACTCCAAGTACTTGGCATAACAAGACGCTTTCCATCATGAAAGGGTCGGGAGGATCGACCAAGAGACATTTAGCAACAATACTTTAAATGTTCTCCTTGATGTTTCTAACACCGATGTCAGGCTACTGACAAGCCTTTAACCAGTCATCAAGTAAAGGTCGGACTTCGGATCCAAAGGAAATCATAAGCACAACTCCTACAATAAATCATTGAAGATGCCTCATGAAGAATGGTTATTATTGCTGATTCAAGGATATGGCAATAGGTCTTTCGGCTAATTGTGACAACCATTACATCAATCTTTCCAGATGTTTAAAGAGACCTACGTCAAAACCTTGAGGAACACTAACCATCATATCTGCTTGAGATTCAGATTTGGTTAAGTGGATATACTTCAGACTCACCATGTCCAAATAGAAAGTGTGCAACATTTACCATAGAGGTAAAGTCACTAGATTCTCGAGACATGGACTTCAATGTCAAGCTCCGTAAGATGAACTAGATTGCGGAACCCATGTGATAGAAAGTTATCAAAAGATAATTGCATCTACATGAATTGCAACGAAACACAACTGAATCCTTGTTGGGAAACATTTAGGAGGAGATCGAGGTTTTAAGTACTTCTTTTCTTCCATGACAAATCAGTCAGTGGCTTAAGATGCTTGGAGAATTTTCTCGAGATGTGAAGGTATCAACCTACCATATCAAGACTACCTCGCACATGCTTGACTAACTTGAAATGATTCCCGAGGAAACAAAGATAACACTACTTGAATCCACAGCGACTTCTTTCAACATTTTGCATGTGAACTAGAGAAGGTTACTTATAACATCCAGAACACATACTTCGAGATAACACGAAGATGGTTCTCAAAAGTTTCCAACATTAATGCTAACTGTTCCATACGAATCTCAGATATCGTGGAGAAGATAAGGATGTCATTGATGGGCTCAACAACAAACTTATTGAGACACTCCAAGAAGACGGACTCACATGTTGTATGAACAAGGCATAGACATTGGTCAGACCAGGGGACATGAAGATGTACTTAAGTGAAACATCACAAGTAGATACACCATTAGGATAGTCCTTGGGAATGAGTTTGATTCGATGATAACCCAAATCAAATCAAAAACAGGGAAGGTAACATATCCACCAAGGACATATAATCTTACTTCAGCACGAACAAAACTAGACATCCCTTTAAGAAGGAACTGAGTTGGATAGAACTCTTGTCTTACAACTCTCCAAGTTGTTGTTTAAGCTCAACCAACTAGTTCAGGGGTATCCAGTGCGGATCCTTAGAGAAAGGAGCGGTTTAAGGAAACAGCTTACTCAAGAACCTGACAACACGGTCATGTGGCAACATGGCGATACTTCTAGTAAGACATCCAGAATATCACGAACCACCGGTATGTCACTTAGCTCGAGAGGAAACTTGCTTTATAAGGCAAGAAGACGTAGTCTCAAAGCTTCGACACAAGCCTAACTCTTTGACCAAAAAGGGTGCACAAAAATAGCGGACTTGGTAGCACAATCAAACTTAGCTTAGTGATAAAATTATCCATCATGCTATGAATGATACAAATGTCCTTTGAGTTCAAAGCAATGACAATTGCTAATAATCTCAGATGACCACATTATTACGCACACACATCATTCCTGAGCGCAAAAACTCAGAGGAAGGGTGGGTAATATGTGTAAGAGCTTCACTCCATTAAGAGGGTCATGAAACTCAGCACGGCCTCTTAGTATAAAAAGAGTGTGACGCTTAAGGTAGAATGTAACATAAGCTATTCAACGCTTATTCATCTGTGGATTACAACACTTTGACTGGTCAAGAAATAACGAAATCGGAGTTTGTTTCTCCTAGACATCCCGAACTGGTTTGTCTTGACGGACATTGTGAGTATCTTGCATTGGAAGACACCAATGCATTTACTACTTGGCTACCAACTGATAGACAAAGGTCGGAAAGCAACCAGGAAAAAGGAACATGCTCAGGATAGAATCCCAAGGTGTGGATGCATAAGTCAACAATCTTCCGAGGACCAATGCAGAGAAAAGGAAGGTGTGGCAGAGTCACGGGCATAGATGTGAGACTCCGTAGGAGAGCTCTTGTCGTGATCTGTTTGGTTCCATTAAAAAAACATTTGCCGAAGCATGTGGTAGGGGAAGTCCTTTATCGTCACTATTCAGTAGCGACAATATCCACAAACTTGAAGGCTATACTAGAAGGTACTAGCCATCCTAAGATAATGTGTGAACATTAACCACAGGGATAAACAAAATGGATCTTGGGTTAAAGGTCAGCTTCATGTGCAAGATTCACAATACCGGAATCCAGCACAATCGGGGATCTTAGGTTCAAGTCCAAGGGATAAAACCCAAAGAAAAGAGTAACTACTACTTGAGTGACAAAGCGTACACTACAAGATAGTAATCACGAGGTAGCTTCCAAGAGAAGAAACGACTTCTGAAGTACCCAAACAAATGAAAAGGGGGCACACGAGGCGAAAGGAAACCTCGAAGCCTAGAACATAACTATATGGATCCTACAATATGATATTGTGGGTCTAGAAGACATAGAGATCATGATAGAAAGAAATCTCTCAGAAGAAACAGATCAAAGGGAAACAAGGAACACACACAAATGACTCTAGAGAACTCAACACTAGGTCAAATGGTTGAGAACCGACATGCCTGGAAAGGCACCTAAGCTTTGAAGGAAGAGATGAGATAACAAAACTTTTCCAAATCAACACAAGGTAAGATCACCCAGAGTTAGAGCGAAACTGGATAAGGAGAAAAGAAGCATACCAGAGTTTTCGCACATAACTTTCATCTTTGAAAATAGTTTTCGCAAACACTAGACTCAACATCAACCAATAGAAAGGTTTCCTACAGTCGGTACTGCTTTGATACCAAAACCTGTTACACCCCCGGGATTAAGGCTAGAAAAATCCCAGACCTTCGTCTGATCATAAGCCCAACCTAATCTTGAAAGCGTACATAGAGAAAATTGGTAACACAACAGTGACCCTACGACACAAATATTATTACAGCAAGCTCATAACTGAGCGAAGAACCAAAATATTACAAGCATAGGTCACTGACCATAAACATCAAAAAACGGAAGGCAAATTGTGCTATTAAGTATAGCAAACTTAACAAATGGCCTAAGAGGCCTGAAGCATAACGATGGCGTCCAATCCATAGATCCCAGACTGCCGGCTGGGAACTCCAAACTACTCGTCGATGACGATGCCATAAAGAACTCATCTTCTATGGTAACACTTACTCTGCTGCAAAAGAGTCAACAAAGCAAGGGTGAGTACAGGGTGTACTCCGCAAGACTTATGGCTGGTGGAGTTGTTTTGCATAAAGCCATCTTTGTTTTGTAAAACAAGAGGGAGAAGAATCTCGACTAATCAGAATATTTCAAAAGGGGATAAGTGAGCGGTATCTCTAGTTTTGATCATCTCTTGATATCCACCAAATCATCATCAGCTGAACCTATTTAGGATCACCCCCTCGTACCCATGAGGAAGCATCCTTAAGCAATCATTGATCTGCCAGGTTTTACGATTAGGTTAAAGCTCTATGATCTTTGAATCTGGTCTCCAAGTTCATCCATAACCGTGGACACGGATTTTCGAAAAGATTTAACCCTGCAGGGGTGTACAACTTTACCCACACGTACCAACCGATTCTTAATGCCAACGTTATTAGCCCTCTTCCTTGGAAGGCCGGCAGAGAGTGGTTAACCATGACGTTTACCTTGCTTCGCCGAGACCATGAGTCATGCACTAGGGAGATGCCGCAGTAATGGGTCGAGTCCCGAAGCCGGTCCCTAATGATGTGCGCAGGGTTCAAGATTACGGATGCCGGGCATCTCTTGTTCCTGGCCACGCTTACCTACCTGTTATGAATGAACCTCCTTCACCTCCATTCAAGAACATCCAAGATGCGTATGTCGAATGGAAAACCCAAAATATGTGACTCATGGAATCTACTAGGCATGTTAGTTGGTCGAGGGGGTTTCCAGGCCCCCGTGTGGCTGTACGCTCATCTTGGACCATAAGCAAGAACTTCGGGTCCTAACGGTGGCAAGTATGGGACTGCAAAAACCACAACCCACCATGGCCTCCCATACAAGCCTTAGCATGTTTATTATCCATCTCTGATCAATACCACGTCATCCTGTCAAACTAGGTTCATTCGAAGCTCTGATTCATAAACCGGATGGATCAGTGGCAACAGCTAAGCATGGCTAAGCACAACAGATAAATAGCTCTAGCAATGCTTCACAAGCTCAAACCCTAGTTATGCTAGGAGCAGTGGATCAGGGAATTTAGGCTAAAAGGGAACATGCATCAGATAGGATTACTACATCTATCGATAAAAGACTTTAGAATCGTATGCACATGGCAAGAATGAAATACTTTGAAAGCATAGGATTCATATGTATGTGTGGGGCTTCGCTTGCCTTAGCCAGTTGATATCCGGAAAGCAAAGCTTCAGACATCTGGTACTTGACTTGGTTACAGTTGATCAAGTATTCATCTTCGATCTTCGACGGTGTTGATCTTGACCTTTGATGGTGCTGGCCTTGGTCTTTGATCTCGATCTCGATTCCGATATCGTACTCTACCGGAAAAGAACCAAACACCGAAAAGAAAGGGGAAACAATCAACACATGGCATCGATGCAGTGCTCAATCAAGGATGATGATATGACAAGTTGAATTGCATTGAAATAAACCCCTAAGGCATGCTTGACAAATTAATCGGGGTTCCGAGGGTACAAAACCCTAATTCGGGAAAACCTCGGAGGCATATGAGGGGGTTCATTTAGTTCTTCTAACTAACTTGTCATTGAAGTTGTTTAACAATGCATTATTATAGTTTAAATAGATAGAGCTCATTTTTATGAACATTTTGATATATTATTTGTATTTTTCTGATTTAAAATGAATTAGTTATGAATTTCTACAATTTTAATTCATTTGAAATCATATTTGGAATATTATAAAATAATTTATATTTTAGCATTACTTTATCATTTTATTTAATCAGAAACATTTCTGAAAATATTTATTTCACTTACAGGGTGGACCAACTTGTCAGGATTTAATAATTACTGAAATGATTTACCAAAAACATTGAAATAAAAGAAAACAGGGAATATTGCACCATGCTGACGTCAGCCATGGAGCTCCTCCCAGATCGATGGTGGTTCTGGCGATTGGGGCTACGGGAGAGAGCGGGGCTGGGGGCATTGGTTACAGGGCGTCGGGCTACTGAATGGCAAGCCGCAGGAGGTCACCAGAGAGGATCACGACGGCACGATGGCGAGCGCAAGGTGTGCTCTGCTACGGAACCGAGGGAGAGGCGAATCAAGAGGTCCATGAGGACCACAGGCTCACCAGCAAGCCGATGGAGGGGTCGACGAGGCCGGAACTCCTGACGGCGATGAATCGACGGCCGGAGTCGGGAAGGTGAGGTCGTCGGCGGCGATATAGGGCGCCACCAAATCCTTCGACAGGAGATGCACCAAGACAACAGTGTTCTGGCATCTCAGCTTGGCTCGGGGAGGGTCGAACGGCGGCGACAAGCGGTTCTGTGGCGGCTAGGGTTCGGGCTTAGAGGATTTCGAGAGAGAGCGAGACGGGAGAAATGGGTATGGGGAGAGAGGAGGACGGCCGATCTTATCTCAACGGCGGCGGAATCGCAACGCGAGGAGGATCGACGGCGCCGGGCACGAGGTGCTTGCCGTCTGGAGGAAGACGACGAAGCAAGCAAAGCGGTATCGCCAGGAGTGGGCTGCACATGGGCTTGGTGGCCGCCTTCGGCTGCCGCAAAGCAAGTTCGACGGTCGCTAGTCACGCAGCCACCGAGGGAGTAGGGAAGAGGAATGGGCTCGGCCCAGTTGGAGTTAGATAGATGTTTTTTATTTCCAAAACATTTGTCTTTTTCTGTTTTTGTGTTTTTCTCTTTTGTAATTAAAATCCAAACCTGTTTTGAGTCATTTTAAAATACCAGAGCTTTTACAAAATATTGAAATACTAGAGGGGCCCTTATAACACCTTTTGGGCTCCATAGGTCTTGGGATTTTCAAATATTTTGAACCATTTGAATTTATTTCAAAGAGAGAGGGAAGCTAGGGTTTAGGGTTGTGTGATTATTTTCTTTCTTGCATGCATTTTAAATGATGCTCATGATATGCACAAATCAAACCCTAATTACTATTTAATGAAACTAGTGTTGTTACAGTTCTATCCCCCTTAAAATAATCTCGACCCGATATTCCTAGGTAGAAAGATAGAATGAACAGAGCACACTAAACTTCGACGATCCTATTGAAGAGGTTGATCCATGCCACCGCGACGAGTGGACGAAGCGCTTCATGATCTTCAAGGTGGCTGCTCTCACTAAAGAAGAGAGGGAACGACACGGAACCACAAACTGAGTTTCTCATGGTCAACTCATGGATAGATGCTTCGCGAACATCTCTAAAGTTATCGACATGAAATACGCCAAGGTAGAGGAGGAGACAAAAGGAGAAGGTTTCAAGGTGATAGATAATTGGTCTTCATAAGGATCGAGACCATGGAAAAATTACAGAAGAGGGTAAACTTCTGAGGGAAGGAGACTTCCAACAGATGGAATATGACCATAGACTTCGAGAGATAAACCTCTACTAAACAACTTCAGTAGAGATTTACAGGTGGAAGAGATAGATACCAAAAAAACCAAGATGTTGAACTACTTTTGAAACAGAAGGGTCACTCTTTCATTCAACAGAAGGTCAGGACAAAAAGGTGTTTTGGTGGAGAGGACTCGTAAGAGTCACAAGGAACATGTAACAAGAGGAACTATTGATTACTAGAATCCTAGTCACTCTTAGAACATGTTTAAGAAAGCAGAAAGGAAAACTCTTTAATTCATCCAGGACTATCAAAATCCTTGCCAAAGATTATGATATCACTTTACACCACCAAGATGAATAGTTGAGAAGATTACTGTTGACACGAGAAGAAAGAAACTTCATTCTCAGACTCCAAGTACTTGGCATAACAAGACGCTTTCCATCATGAAAGGGTCGGGAGGATCGACCAAGAGACATTTAGCAACACTACTTTAAATGTTCTCCTTGATGTTTCTAACACCGATGTCAGGCTACTGACAAGCCTTTAACCAGTCATCAAGTAAAGGTCGGGCTTCGGATCCAAAGGAAATCATAAGCACAACTCCTACAATAAATCATAGAAGATGCCTCATGAAGAATGGTTGTTATTGCTGATTCAAGGATATGGCAATAGGTCTTTCGGCTAATTGTGACAACCATTACATCAATCTTTCCAGATGTTTAAAGAGACCTACGTCAAAACCTTGAGGAACACTAACCATCATATCTGCTTGAGATTCAGATTTGGTTAAGTGGATATACTTCAGACTCACCATGTCCAAATAGAAAGTGTGCAACATTTACCATAGAGGTAAAGTCACTAGATTCTCGAGACATGGACTTCAATGTCAAGCTCCGTAAGATGAACTAGATTGCGGAACCCATGTGATAGAAAGTTATCAAAAGATAATTGCATCTACATGAATTGCAACGAAACACAACTGAATCCTTGTTGGGAAACATTTAGGAGGAGATCGAGGTTTTAAGTACTTCTTTTTTTCCATGACAAATCAGTCAGTGGCTTAAGATGCTTGGAGAATTTTCTCGAGATGTGAAGGTATCAACCTACCATATCAAGACTACCTCGCACATGCTTGACTAACTTGAAATGATTCCCGAGGAAACAAAGATAACACTACTTGAATCCACAGCGACTTCTTTCAACATTTTGCATGTGAACTAGAGAAGGTTACTTATAACATCCAGAACACATACTTCGAGATAACACGAAGATGGTTCTCAAAAGTTTCCAACATTAATGCTAACTGTTCCATACGAATCTCGTATATCGTGGAGAAGATAAGGATGTCATTGATGGGCTCAACAACAAACTTATTGAGACACTCCAAGAAGACGGACTCACATGTTGTATGAACAAGGCATAGACATTGGTCAGACCAGGGGACATGAAGATGTACTTAAGTGAAACATCACAAGTAGATACACCATTAGGATAGTCCTTGGGAATGAGTTTGATTCGATGATAACCCAAATCAAATCAAAAACAGGGAAGGTAACATATCCACCAAGGACATATAATCTTACTTCAGCACGAACAAAACTAGACATCCCTTTAAGAAGGAACTGAGTTGGATAGAACTCTTGTCTTACAACTCTCCAAGTTGTTGTTTAAGCTCAACCAACTAGTTCAGGGGTATCCAGTGCGGATCCTTAGAGAAAGGAGCGGTTTAAGGAAACAGCTTACTCAAGAACCTGACAACACGGTCATGTGGCAACATGGCGATACTTCTAGTAAGACATCCAGAATATCACGAACCACCGGTATGTCACTTAGCTCGAGAGGAAACTTGCTTTATAAGGCAAGAAGACGTAGTCTCAAAGCTTCGACACAAGCCTAACTCTTTGACCAAAAAGGGTGCACAAAAATAGCGGACTTGGTAGCACAATCAAACTTAGCTTAGTGATAAAATTATCCATCATGCTATGAATGATACAAATGTCCTTTGAGTTCAAAGCAATGACAATTGCTAATAATCTCAGATGACCACATTATTACGCACACACATCATTCCTGAGCGCAAAAACTCAGAGGAAGGGTGGGTAATATGTGTAAGAGCTTCACTCCATTAAGAGGGTCATGAAACTCAGCACGGCCTCTTAGTATAAAAGAGTGTGACGCTTTAAGGTAGAACAGAACATAAGCTATTCAACGCTTATTCATCTGTGGATTACAACACTTTGACCTGGTCGAAGAAATAACGAGGTACTGGAGTTTGTTTCTCCTAGACATCCCGAACTGGTTTGTCTTGACGGACCACAGGAGTATCTTGCATTGGAAGACACCAATGCATTTACTACTTGGCTACCAACTGATAGACAAAGGTCGAAAAGCAACCAGGCAAAAGGAACATGCTCAGGATAGAATCCCAAGGTGTGGATGCATAAGTCAACAATCTTCCGAGGACCAATGCAGAGAAAAGGAAGGTGTGGCAGAGTCACGGGCATAGATGTGAGACTCCGTAGGAGAGCTCTTGTCGTGATCTGTTTGGTTCCATTAAAAAAACATTTGCCGAAGCATGTGGTAGGGGAAGTCCTTTATCGTCACTATTCAGTAGCGACAATATCCACAAACTTGAAGGCTATACTAGAAGGTACTAGCCATCCTAAGATAATGTGTGAACATTAACCACAGGGATAAACAAAATGTATCTTGGGTTAAAGGTCAGCTTCATGTGCAAGATTCACAATACCGGAATCCAGCACAATCGGGGATCTTAGGTTCAAGTCCAAGGGATAAAACCCAAAGAAAAGAGTAACTACTACTTGAGTGACAAAGCGTACACTACAAGATAGTAATCACGAGGTAGCTTCCAAGAGAAGAAACGACTTCTGAAGTACCCAAACAAATGAAAAGGGGGCACACGAGGCGAAAGGAAACCTCGAAGCCTAGAACATAACTATATGGATCCTACAATATGATATTGTGGGTCTAGAAGACACAGAGATCATGATAGAAAGAAATCTCTCAGAAGAAACAGATCAAAGGGAAACAAGGAACACACACAAATGACTCTAGAGAACTCAACACTAGGTCAAATGGTTGAGAACCGACATGCCTGGAAAGGCACCTAAGCTTTGAAGGAAGAGACGAGATAACAAAACTTTTCCAAATCAACACAAGGTAAGATCACCCAGAGTTAGAGCGAAACTGGATAAGGAGAAAAGAAGCATACCAGAGTTTTCGCACATAACTTTCATCTTTGAAAATAGTTTTCGCAAACACTAGACTCAACATCGACCAATAGAAAGGTTTCCTACAGTCGGTACTGATTTGATACCAAAACCTGTTACACCCCCGGGATTAAGGCTAGAAAAATCCTAGACCTTCGTCTGATCATAAGCCCAACCTAATCTTGAAAGCGTACATAGAGAAAATTGGTAACACAACAGTGACCCTACGACACAAATATTATTACAGCAAGCTCATAACTGAGCGAAGAACCAAAATATTACAAGCATAGGTCACTGACCATAAACATCAAACAACGGAAGGCAAATTGTGCTATTAAGTATAGCAAACTTAACAAATGGCCTAAGAGGCCTGAAGCATAACGATGGCGTCCAATCCATAGATCCCAGACTGCCGGCTGGGAACTCCAATCTACTCGTCAATGACGATGCCATAAAGAACTCATCTTCTATGGTAACACTTACTCTGCTGCAAAAGAGTCAACAAAGCAAGGGTGAGTACAGGGTGTACTCCGCAAGACTTATGGCTGGTGGAGTTGTTTTGCATAAAGCCATCTTTGTTTTGTAAAACAAGAGGGAGAAGAATCTCGACTAATCAGAATATTTCAAAAGGGGATAAGAGAGCGGTATCTCTAGTTTTGATCATCTCCTGATATCCACCAAATCATCATCAACTGAACCTATTTAGGATCACCCCCTCGTACCCATGAGGAAGCATCCTTAAGCAATCATTGATCTGCCAGGTTTTACGATTAGGTTAAAGCTCTATGATCTTTGAATCTGGTCTCCAAGTTCGTCCATAACCGTGGACACGGATTTTCGAAAAGATTTAACCCTGTAGGGGTGTACAACTTTACCCACACGTACCAACCGATTCTTAATGCCAACGTTATTAGCCCTCTTCCTTGGAAGGCCGGCAGAGAGTGGTTGACTATGACGTTTACCTTGCTTCGCCGAGACCATGAGTCATGCACTAGGGAGATGCCGCAGTAATGGGTTGAGTCCTGAAGCCGGTCCCTAATGACGTGCGCAGGGTTCAAGATTACGGATGCCGGGCATCTCTTGTTCCTGGCCACGCTTACCTACCTGTTATGAATGAACCTCCTTCACCTCCATTCAAGAACATCCAAGATGCGTATGTCGAATGGAAAACCCAAAATATGTGACTCATGGAATCTACTAGGCATGTTAGTTGGTCGAGGGGGTTTCCAGGCCCCCGTGTGGCTGTACGCTCATCTTGGACCATAGGCAAGAACTTCGGGTCCTAACGGTGGCAAGTATGGGACTGCAAAAACCACAACTCACCATGGCTTCCCATACAAGCCTTAGCATGTTTATTATCCATCTCTGATCAATACCACGTCATCCTGTCAAACTAGGTTCATTCGAAGCTCTGATTCATAAACCGGATGGATCAGTGGGAACAACTAAGCATGGCTAAGCACAACAGATAAATAGCTCTAGCAATGCTTCACAAGCTCAAACCCTAGTTATGCTAGGAGCAGTGGATCAGGGAATTTAGGCTAAAAGGGAACATGCATCAGATAGGATTACTACATCTATCGATAAAAGACTTTAGAATCGTATGCACATGGCAAGAACGAAATACTTTGAAAGCATAGGATTCACATGTATGTGTGGGGCTTCGCTTGCCTTAGCCAGTTGATATCCGGAAAGCAAAGCTTCGGACATCTGGTACTTGACTTGGTTATAGTTGATCAAGTATTCATCTTCGATCTTCGACGGTGTTGATCTCGACCTTTGATGGTGCTGGCCTTGGTCTTTGATCTCGATCTCGATTCCGATATCGTACTCTACCGGAAAAGAACCAAACACCGAAAATAAAGGGGAAACAATCAACACATGGCATCGATGCAGTGCTCAATCAAGGATGATGATATGACAAGTTGAATTGCATTGAAATAAACCCCTAAGGCATGCTTGACAAATTAATCGGGGTTCCGAGGGTACAAAACCCTAATTCGGGAAAACCTCGGAGGCATATGAGGGGGTTCATTTAGTTCTTCTAACTAACTTGTCATTGAAGTTGTTTAACAATGCATTATTATAGTTTAAATAGATAGAGCTCATTTTTATGAACATTTTGATATATTATTTGTATTTTTCTGATTTAAAATGAATTAGTTATGAATTTCTACAATTTTAATTCATTTGAAATCATATTTGGAATATCATAAAATAATTTATATTTTAGCATTACTTTATCATTTTATTTAATCGAAACATTTCTGAAAATATTTATTTCACTTACTGGTGGACCAACTTGTCAGATTTAATAATTACTGAAATGATTTACCAAAAACATTGAAATAAAAGAAAACAGGAATATTGCACCATGTCGACATCATCCGACGTCACCATGGAGCCCTCCTGCATCGATGGTGGTTCGTGATTGGGGCTACGGAGAGAGCGGGCTGGGCGTTGGTTACAGGCTGACGATGCGGCTACTGAATCAAGGGCGCGCTACTGCAGGAGGTCACCAGAGAGGGATCACGACGACATGAGCGGCATGGCAGTGTGTGCTGCTATGGTGAACCAGAGGAGAGGGGCGAATCAAGAGGTCCATGAGGACCACAGAGCTCACCAGCAAGCCGATGGAGGGGTCGACGAGGCAAGCTGACGGCGATGAATTGACACGGCCGGAGTCGGGAAGGTGAGGTCGTCGGCGGCGATATAGGGCGCCACCAAATCCTTCGACAGGAGATGCACCAAGACGGCGGTGTTCTGGCATCTCAGCTTGGCTCGGGAGGGCTCGGAACGGCGACGAGCGGTTCTGGCGGCTAGGGTTCGGGCTTAGAGGTGATTTCGCGAGAGAGAGCGAGACGGGAGAAATGGGTATGGGAGAGAGAGGGGGACGGCCGATCTTATCTCAAGGCCCAACGGCGCGGAATCAGAATCGTGAGGAGGATCGACGGCCGGCCGGGCACGAGGGTGCTTGCTGGGAGGAAGACGACGACGGAAGCAAGCAAAGCGGTATCGGCTAGGAGGGCTGCACATGGGCTTGGTGGGCTGCAGGGCTGCAAAGCAAGGTCGACAATTTGCTAGTCACGCCATGTGACAGAGAGAGTAGGGAAGAGGAATGGGCTCACCAGCTTGGAGTTAGATAGATGTTTTTTATTTCCAAAACATTTATCTTTTTCTGTTTTTGTGTTTTTCTCTTTTGTAATTCAAATCCAAACCTGTTTTGAGTCATTTTAAAATACCAGAGCTTTTACAAAATATTGAAATACTAGAGGGGCCCTTATAACACCTTTTGGGCTCCATAGGTTTTGGGATTTTCAAATATTTTGAACCATTTGAATTTATTTCAAAGAGAGAGGGAAGCTAGGGTTTAGGGTTGTGTGATTATTTTATTTCTTGCATGCATTTTAAATGATGCTCATGCTATGCACAAATCAAACCCTAATTACTATTTAATGAAACTAGGGTTGTTACATGCATGCACCTCTGGTAGGTTGCCCCGGCGTTCTTGAGACCGAAGGTCATAGCGGTGTAGCAGAATGCTCCGAATGGCATGATGAACACCGTCTTATCCTCGTCCTCGACTGCCATTTTGATCTAATTGTAACCAGAGTAGGCGTCAAGGAAGCACAACAACTCCGATCCCGCGGTCGAGTCGATGATTTGATCGATCCACGGGAGGACGAACTGCTCCTTCGGGCAGGCGTTGTTTAGGTTTGTGTAGTCGATACACATTCTCCAGGTCCCATTTTTCTTCTCGACCAGGACTGGGTTTGCCAGCCTCTTGGAGTATTTGATTGGCCGAATGTAGCCTGCAGCGAGTAGACGATGCGCCTCCTCGGTGATTGCTCGGCGGCACTCTTCATTGAAGGGCTGCAGTGACTGTTTGATGGGTCACACTTTGGGGTCGGTGTTTAGTTTGTGCTCAACGAGTTCCCTCGGGACACCACGCTTGTCAGATGGTTTCCATGCAAAGATGTCGCGGTTCTCACGTAGGAACTCGATGAGAGCGCCTTCCTATGCTGGGGTCATGCCCGTCTCGATCGTCACCGTCTGGCTAGAGTCGCCTGGGACCAGCTCAACGGTGCGAGTGTGCGTCGTTGCCTCGAAAGCGGTGGAGCCGCCGCCCTCCGAGTTGGGCTTCTTGAGTATTGTGGGGTCGTCATTGTTGACCCCGCTCGTGTACTTGGCGAGCTCCTCTGCGTGGTTGGCTTCTGCCGCTATGACGGCGTCAACGAGCTCGATGCCTTTGGCCTCGCACTCAGCGGCCATATTGGGGTCGCCGTGGACGGTGATGATGCCGCACGGCCCTGGGAGCTTCATCGCGTTGTACGCGTAGTGGGGCGCCACCATGAATTTGGCAAACGCCTGCCGCCCCAAGACTCAGTGGTAGGGGCTATTAAAGGGCACCAACTCGAAGATGATCCGCTCGGTGCGGAAGTTCGCTGGAGTGCCGAAGGTAACTGGCAACGTCACCTTGCCGATCGGGTACGCCTTCCTACCGGGGACGATGCCGTGGAAGGTGGTGTAGGTCGTCTCAATCATCGACTGCGGGAGCCACAGTCACCTGAACGTGTCCAGGTAGAGAATTTTGATGGAGCTTCCGCCATCCATCAGCGTCTTGGGGAGCCAGTAGTCTCCCACCTTGGGCTTGACCACCAAGGCGACTCGCCCTGGAGATTCGATCCATGGCGAGTGATCTTCACGACTCCAGGTGATCTACTGCTAAGACCAGTTGAGGAAGCGCGGGACGTCGACCTGGGACACCGCGTTGACGGCGACGGCACGGGCGATGACCTTCTTATCGCGCTTGGTGCTGAACCCGGTGAAGGTGTGGAGCGATCCCACGTCATTGCCGAATGCCCCGCCATTTGGCGGGTGGTTGTTGGGGTCCTCCCTTGCGCGCCGTGCCTTCTCGATCTCCCTCAGCGAGTGGCAGTTGGTGGTCGTGTGTGTGTGGCGGGATTTCCCTCCCTGCTGTGAAACACATAGGGCTGGTTGAGGAGAGCCACGAGGTCGAACCTTGTCTTTGCCTTGTAATTGCCGCCGTCACGACGTTGGCCTCCGTCGCAGAGGAAGTTCTTGGGTTCACGCGGAGCGTAGCCGGCGTTGGCGACGAATTCGACTCACCCATCACCGCGGCGCTTGCCGGTGAGGTGAGTGTTGCTGTAGCGTAGCTCGGGTCGTCTCCCATTGTCTTGGCTGCTCGTGCGGCGGTTTCCTCCCGACTCGTCTTCGGTTTCTTGGTTCGGATCCTCCTCCGCGTACCGTTTGGCGATCTCAAGGAGGTCTGTTATGTTGTCGAGTGTTTTGTACACCCGCTTGAGCTTGGAGACCAAGGGCTCGTAGCGGCACGAGGTCTTGAAGTAGTGAATCGCGGTGTCCTGGTGGACGCCGGGCGTGTTGTAACACAGGTCCTGCCACTGCTGGACCTAGCTACGGGTCGACTCGCGGGGTCCCTGGACGCATTGCTCCAGGTCCTCGATGGTGGTGGCGCGGGTGTAGGAGCCCTCGAAGTTCCCGACAAAGGCATCGCGCATTTATTCCCATGAGTCGATGTTGTTTGCGAGGAGGGTGTTGATCCATTACCGGCATGCTCCCTCCATCATCAAGGGGAGGTAGTAGGCAGCGAGCAGGTCGGTGTGGCCGGCGATTCCCATCGCCATGAGGTACGTGTCCAGCCACACGGAGGGGTCGTATGAGGGCTCGTACTTCTCGATCTCCTTCGATGCTTTGAAGTTCGTTGGGTACTTTTCACCTCAGATCATTGGTCCGAAGCACTGGGGGCCGACTCGGCTGAGCGACCGCCTTGGCTCGCCATCGCGGCGATTGGTGAGGGTGTGCCTTAGGTCGTTAGGCTGGCATGCGCGCCAGCTCTGATTGTTGATGATGTGGATTCGCGCGTCGACTGGTTGCTTGTTGGCAGTGACCATGTTGTTCGTCGGGCGCGGGTTGTTGGTGGAGAGTGCCGCGTTCGCGGGTCGCGGTTGGAGCTACAGGGTCTCGGTGGGCTTGAAATTGAGGGTGTTTGCCATTGTCGGGCGGCCGCTCGAGGCCTCCCTGCTTCCTGATGAGCGGGAGTACACGCGTCCCCGCGAGTCTGCTCCCGCAACTTGCCTTGGCGAGTAGGGCCCTGGCGTACTGGATCTGCAAGGCGCCTTCCCCGGTTACGTTGATGTTGTCGACCGCGGCTCGACTCGGGATGACGTTGTCCATCAGAGTGGAGAACAGCGGGAGGACGTTCGCGTCTTGCTCCTGCACGGAGATCATGATCCTCGGTTGGTTTGGAGGGGGCGTGCGGCTGAGCGGTGGTGGTGGAGCGCCGTTCACTGACGCGCCTGGTGGTGGTCGAGCGCATCCTCCTGGCAGCGTGTTCTCGCAGATCACACGATCGGCCACGCGGGTCGGGTAGGTCTCGTCGCCGAAGTTCAGGGCATGGCCCTGAACGGCAAGGTTCAGGCGCGACCTGATGCGGAGCTGGTGGTAGCGCGAGAGCTCCTGCGCCGTCACCTGCTCGAGGCGAAATTTTTCGCGCTCGGCTTGTTCCTTGCAGACCACCTCCTCCAGTCGCAGGCAGAGTTCTTCGACCTCCGTTGCCGTCGCGGTCGGCGGGACCGGTGTGGAGAAGGGGTATGGTGGGGCGTCCGCGCTTCTCGCCATGTAGGTCTCGACGTTGCGACCGGATCCGGCGTGGAAGTCGCCAGAGTTCTCCGACCCACGGATGGAGGGATCCTCGAAGTCCCCCCATGTTGGAGACATGGGTGATGGAGCCTGCGGATGGCGCGGTGATGATGGATCCGGCGACTAACACCGGGATCGCCGAGTCGGCGTCGTTGTTGAGGGACGCGTCATCCGCGACCATGCTAGTTTCAGCCACATTGCTATTGGCCAAGTCGTACTCAGAGACAAGACGGTGGATGGTGTGGACCTGACTCTCAGAGAGCCAGTCGCGCGGTGGCGACTCGCGGATGCGAGCCGAGTCCTCCGAGATGATGGTGTCGGTGAATCCGACGAAGAGGCTGATTGTGCCGACCGGCATGATCACGTTGTGCATGACGGGGCGTGCCGCCGGGACGTAGCTAATCGGCGAGATCCGGAGGATCTCGCCGATCGTGATCATGCGGCTGGTGGCGATCGTCTCGTTGATGGGCAAATTGGATCTCGCCGCAGAACACCGCTCTGACCGGCCAGGCCCCACAGTGGGCGCCACTGTCTTGGGAATGGCCACGGCAGATGCTGCAATCGGCAGCGAGTAGTATAACGAGGGGCAAGGGCGGCCAGCCATCTGCGGTGCGAGATGAGGGCGGAGACACAAGGGTTTACCCAGGTTCGCCCCCTTGGAGGGTAAAGACCTACTACTGCTAGATTGTATTGATGAGAGAGTACAAAGGGCGATCTCGGCGAGTAGGCGGCGAGTCGCAGGGGGTGTATGATGGAACGTGTCCTCTATGCGTACCCTAGGGAGGTTTATATAGTCTCGCCTCGCTAGGGTTTACAGATCTACAACCGAATTAGTTAAGGATTCGGAGGATACTTGACCTAATCCGAATGGGCCTAGCTACGCTTCTGGGCCTCCAGCTTCCAGTCGCCTGGTTCCTTGTTAAGCCTTGATCCAGTCGTCGTCCTGCAAGCCCACTCGCTGGCAGCTTGGGCCAATAGGAAACGTCCTACTGGGTATACCCCACTCAGCATATCCCCATCATATAGGAGGCATTTTTTAATCACAATTAATTTTCTCCTCAATAGTAGGTGTACTTAAAATATCATAATCATCATTGTAATCATCATAAATTGGAGGTAAAGTATCATCATAGGCAATAGAATTTTCAGAATTGGTACCAAAGAGATTTTCAATATCAAAAGTAGTGTGCTTTTCCAAATCATGATCACTACTATAGGTAACAGGCATAGGAACATCATCACAAGTTTTACCCATAGTAGATATTTCAAAATAATCCACAGGAGCATAACATTCATCATCCTCTTTTTCATCTAATGAGCTTCCTGTTCCAGCAATTTCTTCTTCCATAGGCTCCTGAAAGGCATTAGTCTCTTCCGTTTGTGGAAAGCACTTATTAAAATATTCAAGAATATAGCCATTTTCTTCCTTGTAATTATCAAAGCAAAATTTAAGTATCTCATAAACCTCATATTCATAAGGTGCATCATCAGTATTTTCAAGCAAACTGGCAAGTTCAAATGCACCCTTGAAAGCAATAAATTCTTCAATTTGTTCCACATCATAAAGGTCATAATTTCCTTTCACATAAGAGGATATGGTAACTTTATCATTATACTCACATTGAAAAGGGAGGTGTTTATACCTCCTACATCAACAAGCTTTATCAAAGCAATAAGTAACATTATAAGTAGAGAACACCTCTCTAGCAATTGTATTCAGTTTATCAATTTGTGCCCATAAGTGTTTTCCTTTTTGTGACAAACGGTGTTCCTTATAACAGTACTTTTGTTCTTCCGTGAACCCACCTTGCCAATAAGAACTAGTTTCAAAGAAACCATCCATTGATAGAAAGCATGACCAAGCAAGGCAATAACAGACCAGCAACAAGAGTAGGAACTAATTTTTTTGTGTTTTTTAAGAGAAAGCAATCCAAACTAAACTAAAAAATTTGGAGTTTTTGATAAAAAGAGGCAAACAAAACCAAGCAAAATAAACTAAGCAAAACAAAAACAAAGTAAAGAGAAAGGTTGAGAAGGACTCCCCTTGTGAAGATGTCCTTAGCCTCCCCGGCAACGGCGCCAGAAAATCTTGATGATGGCGCTGTATCAACGTGGAAGTGCTTCGTCGGGAAACCCCAAGAGCAAGGTGTGATGCAACACAGCAGCAAGTTTTCCCTCAGTAAGAAACCAAGGTTATAGAACCAGTAGGAGGAAAGAAACGACTCAAAGGTGTTGCTAGCAACTTGGAGACCTGCACAACACAAACTCAAGACTTTGCCCCAATGAACAGTGAGGTTGTCAATCTCACCGGTTTGCTCTAACAAAGGATTAACTGTATGGTGTGGAAGGTAACAGTGGTTTACAACAAGTAAATAGTAACAATGGAACATGTATCAATGGTAAAGATTGGACCGGGGTCCATAGTTCACTAGAGGTGTTCTCCTTAGATAAAGAAACATGGCATGCTGGGTAAACAAATTACAATAGGGAAATTGACAGGACTGCGCAAGGCATAATAATGCAATACTATACATCAAGATCCTATGAGATTAGATTGGGAAATACAACAAGATACATAGACCGCCATCCAACCGCGTCTATGACTAGAAGTCCACCTTTGGGTTATCATCCGAACCCCCTCCAATATTAAGTTGCAAGCAACAAACAACTATTTTAAGCAAAGTGTGTACGGTAAACAATCCACTTGTTCCATGAACAAGAGACCGTTGTTTTATCCCTAGTGGCAACAACACATCTACAACCTTAGATATTTCTGTCACTTCCCTTAGATTAAATAGAGGCATGAACCCACTATCGAGCATAAATACCCCCTCTTGGAGTCACTAGCAACTACTGTTGGAGATATGCCCTAGAGGTAATAATAAATGTAGTTATTATTATATATCTTTGTGTTTATGATAAATGTTTACATTCATGCTATAATAGTATTAACAAGGAAACCATTAATACTTGTGTGATTTGTAAACTTAATTTGAAGTCCCTAGTATGGCCTCTATACTTCACTAGCTTGTTGGTTGATTGATGATGTGGTTTCTTTGTCATGAACATTGAGATGTTATCAACAACAAGATCATATCGTTAGGAGAATGATATGGTGGACATACTCCTATAGACAAGCGTAGCATAAAGATCAAGTCATTTCAATAGTTCAATTGCTACATGCTTTCTGATACATAGTAACCTAATTCCTTCGACCATGAGATCATGCATATTGCCTTTACTGGATGGATGCTTTGATGTCATCAAACACCACACCGTAACAGGGTGGCTATAAAAGTGGCATTGGGTGTTCGGAAAGTATTGGTTGAAACACATGGATCAAGAGTGGGATTTGTCCATCCACATGACGGATAGATATTCTCTGGCCCTCTCGTGAAATGTCATCCAATTAGCTTGCAAGCATGTGACTTGGTCACAAGGGATCACATATCACGGGAACGAGAAAAGAGTACTTATCAGTAACGAGGTTGAACTAGGTATGCAGAGATACCGACGATCATGACCTCGGATAAGTAACATATCGTGAGACAAAGGGAAATTGGTATCGTATGTAAGTGGTTCATTCGATCGCAAAGTAATCGTAGAAATATGTGGGAGCCATATGAATTTCCAGATTCCTCTATTGGTTATTGTTCGGAGAAGTGTCTCGATCATGTCCGCATAATTCACGAACCGTAGGGAGACACACTTAAGGATTCGACGTTGTTTGAGTAGTTATGGTATTATGAGAAAGAGACCGAATGTTGTTCGGAGTCTCGGATGGGATCCGGGATATCACGAGGTGATCCGGAATGGTCCTGAGAATAATATTCATATAATGAAAGTCCCATTTCGGAGTTGGGGAATGTTTCCTGTGTTTTCATCGTGAACATTCTATAAGGTCCTTAATGTCCCAAGACTGGGGGAAGGGGTACATGAATGTGTCATTGCAAGATGGAATGATTGCATCATGTACTAAGTGTTCTCGCTGTCCAAAATAAAGGGTTTATTTAATTCCTAAATTGAAAGTCACACTGCCAGTGTTCGGTCAAACTGCCAGTTTTCGGAAAGAGGAGAAGTTGGAAACCGACTTGGGGGAGGAGTCCTCCTCCCCAAGCCGGCGGCCAGCCCTAGGCCGAGTTGGGGAGGGACTCCCTCCCTCCCCTGGCGCGCCAGCCCTCCCACCTATAAAGGGAGGGGCAGGGCCTCCCCTCTAGAGACACACAAGTTCCTATCCTCTAAACTAGAAACTAGACCTAGACCCCGGTTTAGAGCTGTTTCGGTTTAGAGCCTTCTAATTGGTTTAGAGCCTCTAATTGGTGTGTCTAATTACTAGACCACTAATAGCCTCTCTCATAAGCTCCACCATACCACCGGCTTAAGCCTGCTGGGATCTCCCTCTACCTCCGGTACCACGCCACAGTCGCAGGAATCGCGAGGAGAGTGCTACAACCTCCGCTGCCCGCTGGAACAAGGAGAGGAAGGTCTTCGTCGAAACCGAACGTGTGACCGATCGCGGAGCGCCGGGAACGCTGCGCCCGGAAGGATCGCTCACGCGATCTTGAGATCGGAAAGAGTACGACTACATCACCCACGAGAATCTGCTCTCGTTAAACACTTTGGAATCTTCGAGGGTGAGTTATTCCATCGACTCGTTGCTACAATCTAGTAGATAGATCTTGGCTTGTTTGTTTGTATGCGATAGAAAATTTTTGTTTTCCATGCTACGAACCCCTACAAAGGGTATCGAGCCGTGTCTATATGTAGATCTGCTTACGAGTAGAACACACTCGTCATGGTGGGCGTTGATGCTTTTATTGTAGATTGCTTTTTGTGTACTTTGCATCTTGCGGTATGTTGGGATGAAGCGGCCCGGGCTAACCTTACATGACATCGTTCATGAGACTTGCTCCACGCTTAACATGCAACTTGTATTGCATAAGTGGCTTTATGGTGCCTGCTTTCTCCTAGCATAGTTAAGATCCAATTTACAACGGGTAATCAACAATGCTAGTATCAATGTTGTGGTTCTTGTTCGTAAGTTAGAACGACACTTATGGAAAGCCCCAAACCACGTAAAATATGCAAAGAAAGTAGAAGCGTCTAACTTTGTTTTGCGGTGGGTGCAAAGTGATGTGATATGGCCATGATTGTGATTATATTTGATGTATGCAATGTTCCTTATTGTAAGTTGGCAACCGCAGGAGCCATATGGTTGTCTTTAATTTCTTAAGACCTCGTGTCTATTCAAAATAGTTGTAATAGTTGAAGCTGGTGGACGACAACCATGAAGAAGCGTCATTGACCTTGATGCTATGCCGGAGATGATGGAGATCATGTTCGTGCTTGAAGATGGAGATCGGAAGCACAAAGAAGAAAGGCCATATCATATCACATATTATGAATTGCATGTGATGTTAATCCTTTATGCATCTTGTATTGCTTAGTAGACGACGGTAGCATTATAAGATGATCCCTCATGCACATAAATTTCAAGTTCTAAAGTGTTCACCCTTAGTATGCACAGTTGCAAAAGCTTGTTGCTCAAGCACCACGTGATGATCGGGTGTCTTTGATTCATGGTGACTACAACGTAAGCAAGCCAGATTTGCTTATGCGGAAGCTAAGGTTTGTCTTGACGAGCCTAGCATGTACAGACATGGCCTCAGGAACACGGATCGCCGAAAGGCAAAGCATGAATCATATAGTAGATATGATGAACATGATGATTGTTCGCCATTGAAACTATATCAACTCTCGTGATGATCGGTGTTGATGTAGTGGATTTGGTTCGTGTGATCACTAAAACAATGTGAGGGATGTTGTTTTGAGTGGGAGTTCACCTAGTTTAATTTCATTAATTAATTTGAACTCAATTTGTCATAAACTTAGTCTAAACTATTGCAAATATGTTGTAGATCAATGGCAGCCCCTACCATCAATTTTAATGCGTTCCTAGAGAAAGAAAAGTTGAAAAACAATGGAAGCAACTTCGCGGATTGGTTCCGCAATTTGAGGATTGTCCTCACGGTGGTTATTTGACCTATGTGCTGGATGCACCGCTAGGTGACCCTCCTGCAGCTGATGGCGCAGATGAAGTAAAGAATGTTTACCTCACTCGGTTGACTCAGTTCTCCAGAGTTCAGTGTGCTATCTTGTATGGTTTAGAATCGAGCTTGTAAAAGGTTTGAAGAGTCGAGACCCATATGATATTGTCGAGGATCTCAAATTAATCTTTGAGACTCATGCGGCAATTGAAAGTTATGAAACTTGAAAAGTTCTTTAAGCGCAAGATGGAAGAGGGTAGCTCGTCGGTGAGCATGTGCTTAAGATGTGCAGGCGCAAATAAACTTCAAAGTTTGGGTATAGTGATTCCTAATACTTTGGGGGTTTACCGCATCCTCCAATCACTACCACCAAGTTACAAGAACTTTGTGATGAACTACAACATGCGAGAACATGAACAAAGAGTTGCGTAACTATTTGCTATGTTAAAATCTGCGAAGTGGAGATCAAGAAAGAGCACCAAATGTTGATGGTCAATAAGACCACCAAATTCAAGAAAGGCAAGTCTAAGCGAAGGGACACTTCAAGAAGGGTGGTAAGAAAGTTACCATACCGAAGAGGACCAAGGCTGGACCAAACCTGGCCGAGTGCTTTTCTTGCAAGGGAGAAGGTCCTTTGAGCGGAATTGCCCAAAGTACTTGGATTTGAAGAACAGCAACATCAAGAAGAAAGGTATATCGATATACATGTTATTGATGTGTATCTCACTAGTATTCGTAGTAGTGCCTGGGTATTTGATACTGGTTCGGTTGCTCATATTTGTAACTCGAAGCAGGAGCTACAGAATAAACGGAAGCTAGTAAAGAACGAGGTGACGATGCGCGTGGGAAACGGATCAAAGGTTGATGTAATCGCGTAAGACACTACCTCTTCATCTACCATCGGGATTAGTTTTATACTTAAATAATTGTTATTTGGTGCTGCGTTGAGCATGAACATTATATCGGGATCTTGTTTATTGCGAGATGGTTACTTGTTTAAATCCGAGAATAATGGTTGTTAGATTTATATGAGTAATGTGTTTTATGCACATGCACCTTTGATAGATGGTCTATTCATATTGAATCTCGATAGTAGAAATACACATATTAATAACATTGAGGCTAAACGTTTGAAATCAAGCGATAATTTGACCTATATGTGGCACTGTCGTCTTGGTCACATTGGAGTGAAGCGAATGAAGAAACTCCATTCCGATGGACTTCTTGAATCAATTTATTTTGAATCTCTTGATAGATGCGAATCTTGTATGAGGGGTAATATGACTAAGACTCCATTTTCTGGTATTATGGAGCGAGCTACGGTCTGATTGGAATTCATACATACAGATGTGTGTGTTCCAATGAGTGTAGCATCGTGATGGTTATCGTTATGTTCTTACCTTCACGGATGACTTGAGTAGATATGGGTATATCTATTTCATGAAACATAAGTCCGAAACTTTCGAGAAGTTTAAGGAGTTTCAAAGTGAGGTAGAGAATCAACGTAACAAGAAGATTAAATTTCTACGTTATGATAGTGGAGGTGAATATCTAAGTTACGATTTTTGATAGCATTTGAAGAAATGTGGAAAACTTTCAGATTGACACCGCCGGGAACACCAGTAAGAATGGTGTCTGAACGTCGTGTCGAACTCTCTTAGATATGGTTCGTTCTATGATGTCACTTACAGATTTGCCACTATCATTTTGGGGTTATGCATTAGAAACAGCCGCATTCACTTTAAATAGGGCACCGTCTAAATCCGTTGAAACGACACCGTATGAATTATGGTTTGGGAAGAAACCTAAATTGTCGTTCCTTAAAGTTTGGGGATGCGAAGCCTATGTAAAGAAGTTACAGCCGGACAAGCTTGAACCCAAAGCGGAAAAATGCGTCTTCATAGGATACCCGAAGGAAACTATTGGGTATACCTTCTATCATAGATCCGAAGGCAAAATCTTTGTTGCCAAGAATGGATCCTTTCTAGAGAAGGAATTTCTCTCGAAAGAAGTATTTGGAAGGAAAGTAGAACTCGACGAGGTTGTCGAACCTTCTCTCGAAATTGCAGTAGCGCAGCACGGAAGAAGTTCTGTGGTGCCTGCACCAATAAGAGAGGAAGCTAGTGATGGTGATCATGAAACTTCGGTTGAAGTTGCTCTGAGCCTCGAGGTCAACGAGAAATCGTACCACTCCAGTTGGTATGATTCCGTTATGAATGTCATGTTGGTGGACAACACCGATGACCGAGACATATGAGGAAGCAATGATGAGCCCAGATTCCAATAAATGGCAAGAAGCCATGAAATCCGAGATTGGATCCATGTACGAAAACCAAGTATGGACTTTGGTGGACTTACCGGATGGCTGGAAGGCTGTCGAGAACAAATGGATGTTCAAGAAGAAAGCAGATCTTGATGGTAATGTTATGTCTATAAAGCTCGACTTGTCGCAAAGGGTTTCGACAAATTCAAGGAGTTGACTACGATGAGACTTTCTCACGGTAGCGAAGCTAAAGTCTGTGAGGATTATGTTAGCAATCGCTGCATATTATGATTATGAGATATGGCAGATGGATGTCAAAACAGCATTCCTCAATGGAGACATTGATGAAGAGTTGTATATGATGCAACCCAAAGGTTTTGTCGATCCTAAAGATGCTAACAAGGTATGCAAGCTTCAACGGTCCATCTATGGATTGAAGCAAGCATCCCGAAGTTGGAATCAACGTTTTGATAAGGTAATCAAAAGTTTTGGTTTTATACAAACTTATGGAGAAGCTTGTATTTACAAGAAAGTGAGTGGGAGCTCAGTAGCATTCTTAATCTGTATGTGGATGACATATTGTTGATTGGGAATGATGTAGACCTTCTTAATAGTGTCAAAGAGTATTTGAATAATAGTTTTTCAATGAAGGATCTTGGCGAAGCAGCTTACATATTAGGCATAAAGATTTATAGAGATAGATCGAAGCAAATATCATTGTCACAAAGTACATATTTGGACAAAGTTCTAAAGAGGTTTGGAATGGAAGATAGCAAGAAAGGGTTCTTGCCCATGTTGCTAATCTGACGTTGAGTAAAACTCAAAGTCCGACATCGAGTAAGATAGAGAAAAGATGAGTAAGACTCCCTATGCCTCAGCCATAGGATCTCTAATGTATGCCATGCTATGTACTAGACCCGACATCGCATATCTGTTAGTCTAACTAGCAGATATCAAAGTGATCCAGAGTGGATCATTGGACATGATCAAAAACATCCTTAAGTACTTGAGAAGAACTAAGGATATGGTTCTTTCTTATGGAGGTGATGAACAGCTCGTTGTTAATGGTTACACCGATGCTAGTTGGAACACCGATCCGGATGATTCTAAATCACAATCTGGATACGTATTTATTTTGAATGGTGCAGCAGTTAGCTGGAGGAGTGCAAAGCAAAGCGTTGTGGCGAGATCTTCAATGAATCGGAATACATGGTCGCTTGAGGCTTCACAAGAAGCGATATGGATGAAATAGTTCATTACAGAGCTGGGTGTGGTTCCTAGTGCTGGACCCAATGTCTATCTCTTGTGATAACATGGCGCCATAGCCAATGCGCAAGAACCAAGGTCACACAAGAAGCTGAAGCATATCAAGCTGCGTTTTCACGCTATTCGAGAACATATCCAGGATGGGGATATAAAGATTTGCAAAGTACACACAGATCTGAATGTGGCGGATCCATTGACTAAACCTCTCCCAAGGGCAAAACATGACCAACACCAAACTGCCATGGGTGTTAGGTATATTTCCATGTAATCTAGATTAAATGACTCTAGTGCAAGTGGGAGACTGTTGGAGATATGCCCTAGAGGTAATAATAAATGTAGTTATTATTATATATCTTTGTGTTTATGATAAATGTTTACATTCATGCTATAATAGTATTAACAAGGAAACCATTAATACTTGTGTGATTTGTAAACTTAATTTGAAGTCCCTAGTATGGCCTCTATACTTCACTAGCTTGTTGGTTGATTGATGATGTGGTTTCTTTGTCATGAACATTGAGATGTTATCAACAACAAGATCATATCGTTAGGAGAATGATATGGTGGACATACTCCTATAGACAAGCGTAGCATAAAGATCAAGTCATTTCAATAGTTCAATTGCTACATGCTTTCTGATACATAGTAACCTAATTCCTTCGACCATGAGATCATGCATATTGCCTTTCTTGGATGGATGCTTTGATGTCATCAAACACCACACCGTAACGGGTGGCTATAAAAGTGGCATTGGGTGTTGGAAAGTATTGGTTGAAACACATGGATCAAGAGTGGGATTTGTCCATCCACATGACGGATAGATATTCTCTGGGCCCTCTCGGTGAAATGTCATCCAATTAGCTTGCAAGCATGTGACTTGGTCACAAGGGATCACATATCACGGAGCGAAAAGAGTACTTATCGATGTGAGGTTGAACTAGGTATGCGAGATACCGGCGATCATGACCTCGGATAAGTAACATATCGTGAGACAAAGGGAAATTGGTATCGTATGTAAGTGGTTCATTCGATCAAGTAATCGAGAAATATGTGGGAGCCATATGAATTTCCAGATTCCTCTATTGGTTATTGTTGAGAAGTGTCTCGATCATGTCCGCATAATTCACGAACCGTAGGGAGACACACTTAAGGATTGACGTTGTTTGAGTAGTTATGGTATTATGAGAAAGAGACCGAATGTTGTTGAGTCTCGGATGGGATCCGGGATATCACGAGGTGATCCGGAATGGTCCGGAGAATAAGATTCATATAAGGAAAGTCCCATTTCGGAGTTGGGGAATGGTTAGGTGTTTTCATCGGGAACATTCTAGAAGGTCCCGGAATGTCCGGCACCGGGGAAGGGGTACATGAATGTGTCATTGCAAGATGGAATGATTGCATCATGTACTAAGTGTTCTCGCTGTCCAAAATAAAGGGTTTATTTAATTCCTAAATTGGAAAAGTCAAGCGCGATTTTCGGTCAAACGCCAGTTTTGGAAGAAGGAAGTTGAAACCGACTTGGGGAGAGTCCTCCTCCCAAGCCGGCCAGCCCTAGGCGAGTTGGGGAGGGACTCCCTCCCTCCCCAGGACCGCCAGCCCAACCACCAATAAAGGGAGGGGCAGGGCCTCACCAAAAGAGACACACAAGTTACAATCCTCTAAACAACAAACTAGACCTAGACCCGGTTTAGAGCTGTTTCGGGTTTAGAGCCTTCTAATGGTTTAGAGCCCTCTAATTGGTGTGTCTAATTACTAGACCACTAATAGCCTCTCTCATAAGCTCCACCATACTACCGGCTTAAGGCGAAGCCTGCAGGATCTCCCTCTACCTCGGTACCACATTGTCTTGCGAATCAGGAGAGTGCTACAACCTCCATTTGCTGGAACAAGGAGAGGAAGGTCTTCGTCAATCGAACGTGTGACCGATCAGGGAGCGCTCTTGAACGCGCCCGGAAGGATCGTCTACGCGATCTTGAGATCGGAAAGAGTACGACTACATCACCCACGAGAATCTGCTCTCGTTAAACACTTTGGAATCTTCGAGGGTGAGTTATTCCATCGACTCGTTGCTACAATCTAGTAGATAGATCTTGGCTTGTTTGTTTGTATGCGATAGAAAATTTTTGTTTTCCATGCTACGAACCCCTACAACTACTTGGCCAAGATAGCTACTAACAACAGAGAGCATGCAAGATCACAAACAACATAGACATGATAGAATCAATAATACAAAACCATTAATCAACCTGACATAGTAATCTCAATATCCATCGGATCACTGCAAACACAACATGCATGATTACAAATAGATGAGATCTTTATCATGAACGGAGCTCACAAGATCTATACATGAAAGCACAAAGGAGGAGATACAACCATCTAGCTACTACATGGACCCGTAGTCCAAGGTGGAAGTACTCACGCTTCATACCAGAGGCTGGCATGATGAAGAAGAAGGCCTCTGGGATGATTTCCCCTCCGACAGGGTGCCGGGAAGAGCTTCAGATCCCCCCCCCCCGATCTAGGGACGATGGTGGCAGCGGCTACAGACGATTTCATGAAATATTGATCGGGTACTTAGGGTTTAGGCATCGGGGGCTTCTTATAGGCGAAGAGGCGAGGTAGGGAGGCTGACCTTGGGGGCCCGTGCCAGTGGTGCTGTGATCCTATGGCTCCCCTCCGTCTCTCCTCTAGACTCCGTGTTCTCCTCGGGGAAATATTGACTTTGGCTTTTGTCCCGTCCAATTAAGAAAATATCTCCTTACTAGCTTTTTTGGAACCAAAAACAGAAGAAAACATGCAACTGGCACTATGGCATCTTGTTAATAGGTTAGTACCAGAAAACATATAAAAACACCTCAAAGTGTGGACAAAGCAAAGCAAAGTAGATACTAAACAAGCATGGAACATAAAAAATTATAGATATGTTTCCCACATATCACTTCACAACATCAACAAGCACCTGTTATTGAGGAAAATGATGACCCAAGCCAAAGACAAGCTGAGAAACCTCAATAGGTTGGTTAGGCAGAAACTTCTAGTCAGGATGAAGAGGATTCTCCACTCTCTAGATTGTCCAGCACTGCTCAGTCTATTGTTCAAGGCATATTCATTGAATCAGCCAGAAGATCATCTCAAAACCTGTCAAGAAGTGTGCCTGATCTCTACCAAGGTCAATCTATGCCTCATGATGATGAGAATGAACCCAGTGAAGATCTAGGTCAAAATGATGGTCAAGACAAGGACCAAAATGATGAAGAGATCCCCACAAGAGATAACAAGGAGATCGAAACTCGTCGTAAAGCTAGAGTGGATAGGATGTTGGAAATTAGAGATCACACCTCTTGAGAATGTACTTGGTGATCTTAGAAGAGGAATGTCCACTCGAGCTCAATTAAAGCATTTTGGTGAGCATCAAGCACATATATCCATGGTGGAACCAATGAAAGTATGGTAAGCTCTCGAGGATTCAGATTGGCTAGAAGCAATGCATAAAGAGCTCAATAACTTTGAGAGAAACAAAGTGTGGAAGTTAGTTGAAAAGACAAAAGATTGCCGCAATGTTATAGGCACCAAGTGGATATTCAAGAACAAGCAAGATGAGCATGGAATTGTTGTGAGGAACAAGCAAAGATTGGCTGCACAAGGGTTATCTCAAATTTAAGGCATTGATTATGGAGAGACATATGCACTCGTGGCTCTCCTTGAGTCCATATGTATCCTTCTTGCTTATGCGGCACATCATAACTTTAAGTTGCAACAAATGGGCGTAGAAAGTGCATTCCTAAATGGTCCATTGCATGAGTTGGTATATGTAAAGCAACCCCCGGGGTTCGAGGATCCCAACTTCCCAAACCATGTCTACAAGCTTGATAAGGCGCTCTATGGGCTCAAACAAGCCCCATGCATGTGGTATGAGCACCTTAGAGAATATTTGCTAGACCGTGGGTTTGAGGTTGGGAAAATTGATCCCACTCTTTTTACTAAGAAGGTTAATGGGGAGCCTTTTGTATGCCAAATATATGTTGATGATATTATCTTTGGCTCATCTAACAAGGCCTTTAATGATGAATTCTCAAAGCTTATGACTGATAGGTTCGGGATGTCTATGATGGGAGAATTGAGGGTATTTCTTGGTTTTGAGATCAAGCAAGTGAGAGGAGGAACCTTCTTGAATCAAGCCAAATATACTCAAGACATGCTCAAGAGGGTCAACATGAAAGATCTAAATGGAGCTCTTACTCCCATCGCAACAAAGATTCATCTTAAACTAAACCCAAATGGTAAAGATGTGGATCGAAAGGTATACCGATCTATGATTGGCTCTTTGCTTTACATTTGTGCATCTAGACCCTATATTGTGTTAAGCGTAGGAGTGTGTGCAAGATATGAAGCGGCTCCTAAAGAATGGCACTTGATTGCGGTCAAGAGAATCTTTCGATATTTGGTTCATACCCCAAACTATGGTATTTGGTACCCTAGGGGCTCAACATTCTATCTTTTTGGGTACACGGATTCAGATTGGGCTGTTGATAAGGATGATATAAAATCAACCTCCGGGGCTTGCCAATTCCTTGGTAGGTCCTTGGTGTGTTGGTCTTCTAAGAAACAAAATTGCATATCTCTCTCCACCGCTAAAGCCGAATATGTGGCTTCTGCTAGTTCTTTCACTCAATTGCTACGGATGAGGCAAATTTTAAAGGAATACGGTGTCCATTGTGACAAAGTGCCTCTTCTATGTGACAATGAAAGTGCCATCAAGATTGCCTACAACCCCTAGATCACACAAGGACAAAACATATTGAGATCCGCCATCACTTCATTAGAGATCATGTTGCTCATGGAGATATTGATCTAGCCTATGTTTCAACCACAGAACAACTTGCCGACATATTCACGAAGCCACTTGATGAAGTAAGATTTTGTTATTTGCAGAATGAACTAAATATCATTGATTCAAGGAGCTTGACTTGATTACCTTGCATACTAACTTATGTCTTGACCCTTATTGTGTTTAGATGCAGGCATGGAGATAGGGGAGTGCGGTCCTAATAAATTGGACTATCCCTCCCCCCATAATGTCGACATTAAATAAAATCAGTTCTCTTAATATAATTTTGTGATATGTGAGCTTCATTGATGAGTAGTGTCTATGAACCCAAGGATAATTCTTTGCGGGTGTCATGCCACAAACTCCTACATGGTGGCCTCGGCCACCACCCTCTCCTTAATGAAGAGATTGGTTCTTGGTTCGTTCTTTTTGGAGCTTTATTGAACATCTTCTCGAAATTTTTAGGGTTTTCTTGGTTTTTCATAGTTTGATATCTAAACCCAAGCCTTTCCCTTGATATGAACCCTCTATCTCCCATATATGTCCTTATACAATCATACCTGGCGTTTTGGTCGAAGAGGACCGGAGTCTCCGGCGTACCCACACCGGAGTCTCCAGTGTAGACCGGAGTCTCTGGTCTGCGGACCGGCGTCTCCGATCTGGACGGTTTTTGGGCCCTGACTTAAGGGAGGCCGGGGTGAAGTGAAACAAATAGTTTCCTTCTTCCACCCCCGACCTCTCCTCTCTCACTCATCGCCTCCTCCTCCAAATCGCCGCCCCGGAGGTCATGAAGCCCCGGGATCCGCCGTGCCGCCGGACAACTTCTTCCTCTCCAGCCCTAGGCCCTTCCCACCGGGGGAATCGATCCAATGGACAGATCTGGTACCTCTTCTCTCCTATTGAACTTAGGGTTCATCCCCTATGTGTATTTTGGAGTTTTGTACTGATTTTTCCCAATGGATTCACTTATTTGCGTGCACACTATCACACTAGTCTCAAATCCTTGCCCGATCTGGTAGATTCAATGCCTCCCGCAGCCTCCTTGTGCATACCCGAGTCTCCCGACTGGAGATTCTGGTCCTCTAGGCCGGAGACTCTGGTCCAGGCCGGAGACTCCGGTCCCTCAGACCATATATTCCGGTATGCACAACGGAGACTCCGGTGTGGATTATCTCTATCACATCCATCAAAGGTTTGAGGTTTTTTTCATCTCCAGGACATATATGCTTATATCCATGCAATCCCCCTCCTTCTATTTGCACAGGTGGCTCTGGGTCTCGTCGTATCCCTCGCACCAAGTCCAAGTCAAAAAGGGTTGATCCGCGGTATGCTAAGGACGAAGGTTGGTATGTTGTTCCCCCGTCCAACCGGAGGCAGCAGTCCAGAGATGCATCATACATGAGGCGGGATCATGAGCGTATTGTGGAGGAGACTCAAGCCAAGAGGGCTAGGTACGACAATCTTGAATCATTGGCCCGCATGTCGAAGGAGTTTCGTGAGTTGCACAAGACGTACTTCTATGACTTGCCATGGACCGGGGATGACCCATGTTATTGGAGGAAGGAGCAAGCAGTGTTCATGAAAGACATTTACAGCAATCTCACCAAGTCCCCAGGTGGCCCCTAGAAGTACCTGAGCATTGTACATATGCGGAACAACTCCTACTTTACTAATGCACTATGGATTTCTAAGAATCTCGGGTTGCACGGACTGATGGAGCTCCGTCAGGACTACATCATCACTCTAGTGCAAGAATTCTATGCCACAGTGGTGTTTGGAACTGACCAAGCAAGGACAATGACTTGGATGACTGGATATCACCGCTGCTCTGCTACTTTCTTTGCTTTGCCAATGCCATCCAAGAGACTTTTTAGGGGATGTCCACTCATGTTGGGCACCACATGCATTCTGCGTCTCTTGGCGAGAACAAGAATAAGCTGGCACCACTGTATGACAGCAAGGGTGTTGTGGGAGGATCCAAGGGCCTCAAGCCCCTCTACAATCTGATGTTCAGGATTTTTCCCTAGTGCTAGAAATGATGATGCCATCAGATGTGGATTGGTCAACTTGCTGTATCACACTCACAAGGTTTACTATGCTGGCCCAGATGCTGAGGACACTGCTATTGACATCATGGATTTCATCTTTGAGGAGATCTATCATGCCATACTGTACAATAATTCCCCTCCCTATGCACCACTGGTCATGAGGCTCATCAACACACAGGATCACGGTTCACCTCTTGCTATGCCTCCCAATCTTATGGAGCATGCACTTGTGTCTCTCCAGCAGAAAGGACACATGGGGCCACCCCCTAGACACTCACAGACTGAGGAGGAGGAGGAGGAGGAGGATGAGATTTTAGAGGCCGAGCGGGCTCCCTCTCCTCCGAGGGCTCGGAAGAATTCCTCCAATGCACTCATGCCTCCCATGACCAGCGAGTATGTTTAGGACAAGGTCAAGAAGGCCTTATTTTGGGAGAGTACCCTCTGTTGTATGAACGTGTACATTCGCAAGCAACAACATGCGTCCTACAAGAGCAACCGTCGCATGGAGAAACTTCTCAAGGAGATTACGGTGCCCCAGCATACCACTTCATGATGTAGTACACTATAGTTGTTGACATAGTACCAATGAAACACCGTTCACTAGTATTACATCCCTTAGAATGGTACAACAGAAACACAACAGGTCCAAGACATGACTATAGGTTACAACTCAACTCTTTACACAAGATCCAGAGAACACTCTAGGTTAAAGAGAGAGAAAGAAACTTCTTACAAAGAAGAATCAGAAATAAACAACTCATAAATATTATGCTAATAATATTAGCATCTAACTAATTGGCTTGTATTGCTCCTATTGCAATACTCTACAGAAGTAGGTTCTATGGCTAGAGATTATATTCCTGTCTAATCCAGCAACTTCGTCTTCACTTGAGTTGATGTATATGTTGACTTTCTTGACTTCATTGAAGAGCTTGAGCTTTTGATGATGATTCCTGGAGCATAACTTGATGTAGACGTCGTCTTAATGGCTTCAGAATCTAGCAAGGGTTAAGAAGATACGTTGAGTACGAGCGTACTTAGCAAGTTCACTAGAAATGAGTGTCTGATGCACTAGCTACAGCCATAGACCATAGGTTGTAGGCAATGTAAGTTTTCGTAAACATTTATTCAAAGATTGCTTTTATTCTGAAAAGCTATGTCCGTCAGCCTTCACAGGTTTACCAGAACATTCGCGGAGTTCCTTTCCTGCCGCGTTCGTAGCTCCTTCTCGGAACAGGGAGTAAAAAGTTACAGTTCTTACACTCTGCAGAGGTGCGTCACTTTACCCATGAGAGATCTTAAGCTTTGTTGCACGGCAGGGAGTATGTCCCGGTTCAAACTTCCTTGGTTTGAGGCCCAACCTAAGATCCAAGCCAATCACTGTCCTTCTCCGCGACCCCGCATACAACGCAATTGTTGTATGCCCACACTCAAGGTAGACTTTTCCTCGTATAAAACGGCTATACCTTAGTTGGATACACAAAACAACCATTAACACTAGAAATCTGTCTTTTGTAAGCCCAGATCCATGGTAGACCCCGTATAAAACATCTATACCCATGATCTGCAACTTACAAATGCCCAGAATAGTGTCCGATGCATGCGAAAGGGAGCCGATCCAGTTGACTTCTCCGTCCCATTCCAAATCTCATGGTTAACGCGTAATATACGGCGCAAGAATCACTGGCGACATTGGTTGTTAAGTCCTAGATAATATGTTCCTTTACCACCGGAACTTTCATAACAGGTTATTACCTCATGGTAAATAACCTATAATCATTTATTATGAAAATAGCGTTTTCTGACCTTTTTAAAATGCAGGTGATGACAACATTGGATTTGCAAAATACTTTAAAGAAAATAATCAAAGGACATGAGCAAGTGTGAACTTGCCTTTTTGACTACAAGATTACGTAGCCAAGGTCTTCTAGTCGGTATAAACTCCAATATCTGAAATAACATCATTGGTCCGGTAAGAACTAATGTTTAAAGAAGCAATATGCTATTATGCATAGATAATGATATGCATTGGTATAAATACCAAAGTAGATTCCCATGTTTTATTAAGTATGGATTGAGTTTAAGTGATTTATTATAAGATTTAGTCATCTTTGGATTGATTTCATTTAAATAGGTAATTTTCTTTAATGAGGAATCACGTTATAATAGTTGAGCAGTTTTAAGAACATTTTATGATATTGCAAAAGACTATTCTTTTATTAAAGACAACTATGAGTTTTAATCAAACCTCTGGATTACTCATTAATTTTATCATGATTAATTTTAACTTCCTTCGTAGTGATATCTTCGTATCATCTTGACTTAATGAAATGCTTTAGCAAATAAAACAATATGGATAGCTTATGAGCATGCAAAAATTATGAGTTACAACACTTTAGAATTTTATTTGGTTTTAAATAAACTCACTATATTTTTAAATAGATAATAGTAAGGTGAATCATAATTTAAGATTAACATTCTTGATTATTTATAATTTATAAAGCCTTTTTGGAATATGTCACTAAATTACTTTTAAATGGTAGTTTAGAAATTAGTTTGTTTGTTTATTAAGAAACTTATACTTCTATTATTTAAGGCCAAAGGTAGATAATATTATCTTACAAATAAAACTTTATGTGGGCATGATAAGAACACAATTAGTTCCTATTAATTTCCTTTAGTTTTATAACAACATAAAGGGAACAATAAGTTTTTTTAACACAAACATATAATTTTACATCGTAAATAATTAGATCATATTCTTATGAACCAACTGGTATATTGTTTGTATTATAATGGTTGATAAATGAATTTATTAAGCTTCTAATATTTCCTGGAATTTATTTTAATTTTAAAGGAGTAAACTATTATTTTTACTTTTGTTAAACTAATTGGGCTATATTTAATTGGATTAGTGGCACACATATAAGTTATCTAATTATGGAAATGATATTAGTTTAGTCCTACTGACACACACGTACTCAGGTTTTGGGCTAAGCCCAAATATACGCACATCACCCTGCTTGGTTCAGAACCAAACACGCACGAATAGACAGAGGCACGCATTCGTTCTCCACTCGCATCGGAGATGCGCCGCCGCCAGGCGCTGCTCCGGCCGGCTACCGCCCGTCTCTGGCGCCGCCGCTCGTCTACACAAGGTCCGCCGCCTCCTTCTCCATCGAATCCCCAACCGGAGCATCCCCACGCCGCTCTCGCACGCGTCTTCTCCACGGAACCCTCGATCCGTCACACTTGTACATAAGGTCGACGACGATCGATTCCGGCACCTCTGGTCACCTTCATGGCCAGGCCATTAACTCCTCCACCGGTTACCTGCCGCCTCCATGCTCCCATGCTCCTCCATGCACGCTCGGACGACCCTAGGTTCGTCGGTCGGCTTGCTGTCCATGGCGGTGCGGTATGGATCCTACCGTTCCCTACCGTCTCCGCTACTCAGCTCTAGGTCGAGGCCTGCCTCTTACTGCACCCTCTCGGGGACCTCGCCTCCCTCTCGAGCCCCTTCTCGACCACGCGAATGCCACTGGCTGCACTCACACATCGGCGACCTGGTTTGATATGACCTGGGCATCACAGCGGTGGTGTGGCTGCTGTGTCTGCTTCGACTACCTCAACCTTGACGCCGGCGGGATGGCAGTACTGGCTGCAACCCCGACGTGCTTTGATATGCTGCCTTGCGGACTAACTTAGATGAGGTTGTAGTTGTGGAGCTTCTTCTGTTGTGACGAGGACGTTGTCAACTTCCACCTCGATGCCAGCAGGATGGTGTTGTTGTGGCTGCGCAACCCCGACATCGACTGAGATGACTACGACGTCTCAGTTCAGGTAAATACCTCTGGGTCAGTTATATGACCTTTGGCTGTTTATTGGAGATTAGTTCGTGAAGATTAAGCATGGGTTAGCAGCCCCATGAGTGGCATTTGGTCAAAGATTCGTTCTGCAGCTATTTCTAGTATACAGAAACGAAAATATCCATTTTAAAGGGTTCATATGGACGAGTTAGAGCAATCTTATAGAACATGGTTTGTATGGTTCGTTCTTACGATCATTTTGAGTGGTCATTCCATTTTGGCCTAGTCGTTTGTCCAGGGCGATGAAAACAAGTTTCAGCCCAATTGTTGCAAAATAGTCTATTTATGGTTTTTGTATAGAGCCTTGCATACCTTTTTGGTATTGATAAAATTGTAAAGTAAACTTGTACAGCTATTTGGGATATTCTAGTTCCCATATCAACTTAATTTTCTCTATCACATTTATCATTTCTTCTGTGTCGAATTTCATAAGGTGGCTAATCAATATGTTGAGTGTTAGAAACAAACAATCTAGTATTTGATAAATATGGCCAAGTTAACCCCAATGGCCCCAACTTGGATGAATTACTCACCCCGGATATCTTTGGTTTAAGATAGTCATACTACATTTTAATTGATATACATGTACGGTGCAAGGCTGAAACTAAGTGATCTCTGCTACGAGTTGTAGTAATTGTGTAATTATAGTTCTATTGATATGTTATACACACATGCTAGGCGATGCCTCGGTTTGGAATGGTTAATTCATTCCACGCATAAATGACTTGTTATGATTCCATTTCTATCGATCCTGAACGTATACTAGACTGTTAACTGAAGACAAATTCAGTTCTAAGCATTTCAAGGAGTGATGTACTTTGTTTTGATTCTAAAGGTTTATTTATAGTTGGATATATGCAATTTAGCTCAACAAGAGCTAATGTAAAGTAAAGTATATACAATATGGTACTGTATTTCTAGAAGTATTTAGTTATCTTTGGCTAAAGATTGGTTGGTTCCTAGTGCTTCTGGAGTATTGGAGCATATGCAGATGCTCAAAGTTTACTTACTAGACTATTTTGTCTAGTTCAACTATTGGGTGACCATCAATCCCTTTTTAATTTAAAAACAAAAACATTATTAGATGATTTCTGTATCTTAACAGCCTGTAGTTTAATATGTTTTTTTTGCTTAGGTATAGATGATCCACTAATCATCTGATACCCTAGATGTATTTCACACATAGGAGTGTACGGGGATGTACAAAGTGACCCCAACTAATATCCTAGACTAGATCTAGTCGATGATTGATTGGATTAGGTTGCAGGTACACTCTTGCACAATCTTTTGTGTGTTCTACTATCTTTCTCTCTGTACTGATAAGAACATGTATTGTGCTTGATGGCTTGGCCTAGCCTATGATGCAAAGGCTGAGGTTAGGATCTGTAGTAAGAACAGATACTACAATTGCCTTCCAAGCTCTATGATGAGGCGGATAGCTTTCCTATGCTGGACTGAGAGCTCCTTTTCTTTCCAAATCCTTTTCTAAAATAAATTTATAGGACCAGAGGCTATATATGGTTATGGAGATAATCACCTGTAGTTGTGTGGAGGCTGCACTTGATAGAGATCTAGTTCAGCTGCTGCTGTATCTTGATATCCTGCTCCTCTCCTTCTACTACTTCATCCACTACAACAGCTATAGCCTGGCCTTCTTCACCTTGTCCTTGCCATTGGATGGCTTCTTGAAGCAACCATGGTACCAGTGATGTGGTGGTGATCTGGCTAATGTCTTGGTTGGTGAGATATGGATGTGCTGTGGTAAATCTGATGATGAGTTCTCAAGAACAGTGAGTTCTTGAGTTTTGGTGTAGTGGTTGAATGGATCAGGGCATGTTGGTTTTGTGGTGGAATGGATGGTTCAGAGGTGAACTATGAATCTCCTCTCCTCCTGGCTCCTGCATGGCTTCCCCAATCAACCAGAGTGCTGGTGGAGGTTTTGGTGCTGAACCATGTACTCTAGAGTTGTGGAGATGGATAGTTGAATGTGAGCAGGTGCAGTTTTGCTAGCTACGGTTGTGATCTCTCTCTATCTGGTGCTCTCTTGTGGTGTTGACAGCACAGAGTTGTGCATGTGTTGTGTAAGATAGTAGCTTGTTGGACCTTGTCCTGATGTAGGTTTCAGTGCTGAGATCTTTTCCATGTTGATCAGCTCGACTGACTTGACCTTATCCTAGGATGAGCTTTATTTTTGGTGTTGCCAAGTGGTAATTTGCCCTCAGCCGGTGATGCATAGTATGAGGCGATATTCCGAGAATAGGAACGGATACTATTCTTTGTCTCTTTATTAGAAATACTCAGTGATGAGATCAGCAATGCATTTCATTGCCAATCTGAGAGTTCAACTAACACTAACCAATTCTTTTATTTGTTTTCTTTTTGTCTCATTATTATGTAGGAATGAAAGTGATCAGGAAGAAAATCTTCAAGACAAGAAGATATAGTTTCAAATTTCCTTTTTTTCTCTTTTACAACTTCATTTTATTCTTAAATATTGTAAATAATATTGTATTCTTTTATTAATGTAATAAAGTTCATTTTTCTTTTTGTTAGTTCAAACTTGTAAGGGTTTGTATCTTATTTAATAAAGTTAAATTTTCTTTCTTTTTATAATTTCTATTACTCTTGTAATATATCTTATTAATTAAGATTTGTAAAACAATAAGACATTTTGTTTGTAATAGTAATATTTATTATCCTTAATTGTATTCTCTTATTTATTGAATTGTTTGTGTTTTGAATTCTCAATTCAAATACTCTTGAATTATATCAATTGTTTATTAAAGTCAAATTTGTTTCCCTCAAAATTATAAAATCAACAAAGGTCGTGTCCAAATCCATCGCACCTGTCCTGATGTTTCCATCAGAACAAGAGAGATCTCAATCCCTCCATAGCTTTTTTAGTTTTGCGCGAAAATTCCCCGGATTTTCTTATGTATGAATGCAATGCACAAACATATGTCCTGTCTATTTCGAGGTGCTAATCCTGGGATGATACAGAGATCAAGGCTCAAGGAGAAGTGGAGGGTGAGGAAGGAGGTGATGATTACACTGATGAGCATGGCACTCTACCATCCACTAAGTCTGATTATACACTCTTATTTGGGGCATGGAATGCCCAGTAGGACAGCCTGCTGGATTGGCATACTTTCTCTAAGGTCACTTCTAGGTTTGCGTCTCAGGGCACATCATCTTCTCACCCTCACCGCAAAGGGCCTGCTGCTCCCGGTGGTGACGATGACTCTGAGTATGATGATGATGAGGATGAGGACATGGATGAGGATGATGAAGACGGTGACTCCGAGTGATCCTTTGGGCCGCTAGCTTAGGTTTTTTCCTTTTCGGCATTTCAATGCCAAAGGGGGATAAGACACTATCAGGATTTGCATGGGCTGGGAATTAGGCTATTTTATGCTTTTTACATTCGAACATTTGCTTTTCTTCTTTGGTTTGCGAGATACTATGTGTGTGAGGACATGTTTGTGTTATGCTCCTATGCTACTGTAATCTGTGTGAGACCTATGTTTATTATCTATGTTTTAGTACCTATTACCGGCCGTTCTTGCTTTACTCATTTATCTTACTACACATCAGCGGGAGGACTGCTATACATGGCATTGCAAAATTTCCACGCAAAATCACTTGTTGTCATCAAACACCAAAAAGGGGGAGATTGAAAGGACATTTATTGTCTTAATCAGTTTTGGTGTTCGTTAACAACTTGTAGATCATTTTACAATGTGTTAATTTCTACAGGATGAAATAATGAAAAGTGAAAAGGTCTTTACCCTATGATATTATCCCTACCAGAAACTACATATTTATGGGCATTCCATACTGGAGTCTCCGGTGTGAAAACACCAGAGTCTCCGGTGTGGTCTAGAGTTACCCCAAAAGTCTCCGGAGGGGCCTCGAGAAACTTGCCTAGGACAGTATCTATAGGGGTCTGGAGATGGACCGGAGACCAGATTCTCCAGTGCATTCACTCAGGCTGGAGTCCCCGGTGTGGAAAGACCGGAGTCTCCGGTGTACAAGATACCGGGGTCTTTGAATAGTTTCTGGAGGAGGTTTCCCCAAGTTAGCTGGGACGTTCTGTATGGTGGTCCGGAGACGGACCGGAGATGGTCCGGAGTGTCCGGTCTGACATTTTGCCCAACGTTCAGAAAACGGTTCATAGTGAGTGGGCTATAAATAGGGGACCTCATCCCCTTCCTCCAGCTTCTCGACTCAGTCAAGAACTCCAACACCATTTGAGCCACCAAATCAACAAGATATCTTCATCCAACCATCCAAAGTCTTTGATATTTGGAGAATCAAAGGAGGAGGCCTTGATCTATAGCTTCACCAAGAGAGATCTTCATTTCCCCCTCATTCACTTGAGGGTCCCTTGCTATAGTGTTTCTTTGGAAACCCTAGCTCTTGATTTGGTACTTACAAGCTTGTCTTTGATTGTTTGACAGCTTGCTTGTATTCGGGAGCCTTCAATTCAGTTGTGGATGTGTGCCTCGAACTTGTTGTAAAGGTGTCGGCTTCCACATCGAAGGTTGCCGATATAGTGGAAGAGGTAAATCGAACCCATTGAGGTGAGTTTCATCGGAGAACAAGGGAGGCCTCTCGTGGCGTTGGTGGTTTGAAACCACCCCCTCTCCAAACGCAGACGTACTTCCCCTCAAAAGGAAGGAACCGTGGGAAAAAATCCTTGTGTCCCCGTGTGCTCCAATTTGGTAACTTCTATCCTTTACCGCACTTTACTTATCTTGTTCTTGCTTAGTGTTGTGCTAGGTTGACATATAGGTAAATTCACCATAATTGCATAATCTACAGAATTTACCTTTTGTGTCAAACCCTAATTTGAAAAATAGTAAAATTTGAAGTAGCACCTATTCACCCCCTCTAGGTGCCCATACAATCCTTTCAATACATAATTGTAAATTCTCCTAAAGAAACAAAATAGTAAACATGGCATAAGTACAAAATGTAAAGAAAACCTAAACTAATTTTAGCCCCTGGTAAAATACATAGATAAACAGATAGTAAGCCGACAAGTGTTCCCATGGGCCCCACGAGTGATTACCGTGCTCAATCTCGGAACATGTAACAAGAACTCGAGGTCCTAGGGGACACAAGTGGGCAGGATAACAACCAAATCTCAAATATTTGCCTACGAATGCCACTCCGCTTCATTTAACTATTCTCATAGCAACACAATTTATTATTAACTTGTAAGTTAAACATTGATTGAGTCAAGGTAGTCTTCTCTTAGATAAAGGGTGAAAGAACATGTGGGCCCCCAGGTGTGGTTTTGGTAATTAATGACAATATTTATGGACTAATGTGTGTATTAAGTTGTACTTGTAGGAATTGTCAATTGGCATTGCTTGGAGCTTGTGTTGGCTTCAAGATAGATGAAATGAGAAGAAGATGTGTTGTGCAAGCTCAAAATGCGCCATCTCTAGAAGATCTCATGTTTGTTGCTTGCCATCCTCGGTAATCATGGATTGATGATGAGGAATCAAGGAAGGCGTTCCATCTTGAGAAGGTCAAGTTCGTCTACATCGAGCTCAAGTGGAATGCTCAAGGAAAAGGTATAATTTTGATAGGTTTTCCCTTTTGCCAGTCTAATGTTGTTTGTGGGAGAGCGGGTTTATGATAGATAGCCATACTATCAAGAGGGGCTCTCGAATGAGTAATTTGATCATGTCGTTCGGAGAGAGCTCAAACCTTTGCATACTTGCATCATCGTATTTGGTCGTTATTTGGTCTTATCCATGTGAGGATATAGAGCTTGTGGTAATCTCCCTAACAAGCTCCTGTTCATCAAAATCGGATCTTCCGTTTGTATCTTGTTGCGATTTTGATCTTGGCGGCTTTTCGGTTTCTCACCAAGTGAGGTATCTCATATTATTATACTTGGTACTTTCTCACTTGATGATAAACAAAATTTTCATGTCGTCCTCTTTCCAATGTAATTGGAATCGGGTCGATCGGAGTTACCAATCAAAAGTTATAGCCGTTTGAATATCTGTCGTTCTTATTTGAAAAAGGAAAAAGAAAAGGACAACACAGTTTCTGGTGGGCCGGAGGTACTACCGCTCGTGGTACCGCCCGGCCCAGTGCGTGTCGCCTAGCTCTTTGCCTCTTCTAGTTGTTGTTTCCGGTAGTACCGGCCTAGCCCAGTAGTACCGCCCGGGTGGGCCGGTACTACCGTCCGGCCCATCTACTTCAGCCCAGCACGCCTCCCTGCCGCCGCACGCTAGCCCGCCTCGCTCACGCGCGTGCTGCTCGCATCTGCCACTGCTGCTCCATCCCACATCGTGCGCGCACCCACTCACCGTAATTTTCGCGCGCGCATAGCAGGCCGCTCGCTCCCCACTTCCTCGCGTTTTCCCCATTTGCCTCCGCCGCGCGCCCAGCTCGTGTTGACCAAGACGCCACACCGCCTGACCCCACCTTTCGATGTGGCCCCATGGCCGGGCGCTTCTGCGTGCGCCTTGCCTGGCACCCCAGCGTCCTCGCTTTCGCCCGCCCTTTTCCTGCGCATGCTTGGCATCTTTTTTCGCCTTTTTAGCAGCTGTTGTTGGGTCTGGTCCGGTACTACCGGTCCAATCCGGTAGTACCGGCCGGCCCAGGTCGTTTTGCCCCAACGGGCAGATATTTGGCCCCTCTTTAAATAGCTTTCCTTATCATTCTTTTAGGGCGCTTCTTTCTCTATTCTTTCTCAAGTCTTTTGCCCCATTTGCTCTTACTCTTTGAGGCTTGATTAATATATTCCTCTCCAATGATTCTTGCCAATATTTGAGAGGAATATATAGATGATCTAGATCTACATTTTGACCAAACCAAAACATCTCTTTGTGAGTGTATCTTTGGGATCTAGATCTTGGGGTATTTTGTGTTCCTTTTTGATTCCTCTTCTCTTGTTCCCTCAATAGCTTTAGTATCTTTGTTGGAACTTGAGAGTGAGGGATTGGAGCATCTTTGTGGTGTTCTTGCCATTTGCATTCGGTGCATCAGTTTGAGTTCTCCCCAGAGGATTTGGTGAGTGAAAGTTGAGAAGCTTTTTACTCTTGGGTTCTTGGAACCCTAGACGGTTTGTTGGTGTTATAGGTTGTGGATTACTTGGGGCCTCCAATTAAGTTGTGGATCTTTCCCCAAGCTTGTTTGTTGGGAGCCTCCATTAAGTTGTGGAGAAGTGCCCCAACCTTGTGAGAGGTTCCGATTTGCCACCGACAAGTGCACCGATAGTGGAACTGTGGATCGATCTCGTTGGGGTGAGACTCACAGGAGAATAAGCGAGTACTTTTGTGGCGTAGGTCGTTTGATACCACCCCCTCTCCAAACGATACGTACTCCATGTTGGGGGGAACTCGGTAAAATATCGTCGTCACCGCGTGCCTGATACGTCGGAAATTTATCTATAATTTTTTATGCTCCATGGTTGTTTAGTATCTACTTTGCTTTGCTTTGTCTACAATTTGAGGTGCTTTTTACATGTCTTCTGGTACTAACCTATTAACAAGTTTCCACAGTGCTAGTTGCTTGTTTTCTGCTGTTTTTGGTTCCAGAAAAGATAATAAGGAAATATTCTCGGAATTGGACGGGACAAAAGCCAAAGTCAATAACTTTATGTGGGGAACAAGAAGTCCAGAGGGGATCCGGAGAGGCGGGCCTAGGCGCCCAGACCCCCATAGGCGCAGGCGAGCCCTGCCCCACGCCTAGGCAGGGTGTGGGGCCCCTGGCCACCGCCTTGGCCTTCCCCTTCGCCTATAAGAAGCCCCCGATGCAGAAACCCTAAGTACCCGATCAATGTGCCATGAAACCTTCTGTAGCCACCGCCACCGTCGTCCCTAGATCGGGGGGATCTGAAGTTCTTCCCGGCACCCTGCCGGAGGGGAGATCATCCCAGAGGCCTTCTCTCCGGTATGATGTGTGAGTAGTTCCACCTTGGACTATGGGGTCCATGTCATAGCTAGATGGTTGTATCTCCTCCTTTGTGCTTTCATGTATAGATCTTGTGAGCTCTGTTCATGATCAAGATCTAATCTATTTGTAATCATGCATGTTGTATTTGCAGGGATCTGATGGATATTGAGATTATTATGTTGGTTAGATTAATGGTTTTTTCTTTATGATTCTATCATGTCTGTGTTGTTTGTGATCTTGCATGCTCTCTGTTGTTAGTAGCTATCTTGGCCATGTAGTTGCTAGTGACTCCAAGAGGGGGTATTTATGCTCGATAGTGGGTTCATGCCTCTAGTTTCCAAGGGAAGTGACAATAATCTCTTCGGTTGTATATGTGCTGTTGCTACTAGGGAGAAAACAACGGTCTCTTGTTCATGGAACATGTGGACTGTTTACCTTACACACTTTGCTTAAAGAAGTTGTCTGTTGCTTGCAACTTAATACTAGAGGGGGTTCGAATGATAACCTGAAGGTGGACTTCTAGTCATAGATGTAGTTGGATGGCGGTCTATGTATCTTGTTGTATTGCCCAATCGAATCTCATAGGATCTTCCTGACTAGTAATTGCATTGTTATGCCTTGCTCAGTTCCTGTCAATTGCCCTGCTGTAATTTGTTTACCCTTCATGCCATGTTGTTTACCTAAGGAGAGCACCTCTAGTGAACTATGGACCCCGGTCCAATCTTTACCATTGATACATCTTCCACTATTACTTGTTTACTTGCTGCAAACCACCATTACCTTCCACACCATACGTTTAATCCTTTGTTACAGCAAATCGGTGAGCTTGACAACCTCACTGATTCGTTGGGGCAAAGTCTTGAGTTTGTGTTGTGCAGGTCTCCGCGTTGCTTGCAACACCTGTGTGACGTTTCCTTCCTCCTACTGGTTCGATAAACTTGGTCTCTACTGAGGGAAAACTTGCTATTGTGATGCTTCACACCTTGCTCTTGGGGTTCCCAACAATTCTCCACATCAAGCACCAAGTTCTCTGGCGCCACCAATGAGTCATCAAAAAGTTTTCTAGCGTTGTTGCCGTGGAGGCTAAGGACGTCTTCACTAAGGGAGTCCTCCACTTCCTTTCTCTTTACTTTGTTTTTAGTTTTCTTTGTTTCTTTTGCTTGGTTTTGTTTGCCTCTTTTCGAATACAAAAAACACAAAAAAAATAGTTCCTGCTCTAGCTGCTGCTGCTGCTGTTTTTGGCTTGCCCACCTTTGCCAAAATGAACTCTGCTGAGAACACCAAGTTGTGTGACTTCACTAGCACCAACAACAATGATTTCCTTAGCACACCTATTGCTCCACCTGCTCCTGATGCTACCTTTTATGAAATTAAGCCTACTTTGTTGATCTTGTGATGAGAGAGAAATTTTCTGGTGCTAGTTCTGATGATCATGCTACCCATCTCAATAGCATTGTTGAACTTTGTGAGATGCAAAAGTATGAGGATGTAGATGGAGATATTATTAAGCTTAAGATTTTTCCTTTCTCCTTGAGAGGAAAAGCTAAAGAATGGTTGCTATCCTTGCCTAAAAATAGTATTGATTCTTGGACTAAGTGCAAAGATGCTTTTATTGGAAAGTACTATCCTCCTGCTAAGATTATATCTATGAGAAGTGAAATTATGAAATTTAAACAACTTGATAGTGAACATGTTGCCCCAGCTTGGGAAAGAATGAAATCTTTGGTTAAGAATTGCCCCACTCATGGACTCACTGCTTGGATGATTATCTAGACTTTTTATGCAGGTTTGAACTTCTCCTCAAGAAATCTGTTGGATTCAGCTGCTGGAGGTACCTTCATGGGCCTCACTTTGGGTGCTGCAACAAGGCTCCTTGATAATATGATGGTTAATTACTCTGAATGGCATGTTGAGAGAGCTCCACATGGTAAGAAGGTAAATTATGTTGAGGAAACTTCCTCTTTGAGTGAAAAGATTGATGTTATTATGGCTATGCTTGTTAATGGGAAAGCTCCTCTAGATCCTAATAGTGTTCCCTTAGCCTCTTTGGTTGCTCAATAAGAGCAAGTTTATGTGAACTTCATTAGAAACAACAATTTCAACAACAATGCCTATGGGAATAATTTTGGTGGTAACAACAATTATAGGCCTTATCCTCCTAACAATGGCAATTCCTATGGAAGCTCTTACAACAATGATAGAAGTGCCCCCTCTGAACTTGAAGTCATGCTCAAATACTTTATTAGTAAACAAACCACTTTCCATAAAGCTATAGAGGAAAAGTTTTTAAATGTTGAGAAAAATATATCCTCTTTGACTGAAGCACAGTCCTTGATTAATAAAATGGCTGCTAAACCTAAAACTATGGAAAGTACTTTTGCTGCCACTCATGCTATACAAGTTACTATTGATGAAAATGTTAGGCTGTTAGCTCAACTTCATGCTAGGTGGGAAAGGGAAGCTAAAATTGATAGAAACAATAGTGTGTGCGCCATCACCACTAAACCACAAGTAGTCCCTATTCCTCCTCCTATTATACCTAAGCCTATTGAGCCTGCTACTAGTGATGCTAAGTTTGATTTTAATATTGATGGTTGCAATATTTCTGAAGTGATTGTGTTTCTGCAAAAGCTTGCTAGAAGTCCTGATGCAAGTGATATGCATGTTGCTTTCACCAAACACATTACAGAAGCTCTTGTTAAGATTAAGGAAGAGAAGCTAAACAACAAAGCTTCTATTCCTAGGAAAGTAGTTGGGAACCCATTATTAATGTGCAAGTGAATGATTTTGATCTCAAAGCTTCATGTGAACTTGGTTCTAGTGTCTCTATTATGCCTAGGAAGATTTATGAAATGCTTGATTTGCCACCTTTGGAAGATTGTTATTTGGATGTCCCACTCAATGATAATGCTAAGAAGAAACTCATGGGGAGTATTAATGATGTTCTCATTATCGTTAACAATGTTTATGTCCCTGTGGATTTCTATGTTTTGGATGTTGAATACAATGCTTCTTGTCCTATTACTTTGGGAAGACCTTTTCTTAGAACAGTTGGTGCCATCATTGATATGAAAGAAGGCACCATTAAATATCATTTTCCATTCAAGAAAGGTATTTAACACTTCCCTATGAGGAGAGAGAAGTTGTGTCAACACCTGGATTTTTAATCCCAGATGCCTGTTATGTCATACATCGCAATCCCAGGATTGCCATTTTTGTGAGAAATAACAGATTGGATATCACAGTACATCATCCATTACAAACCATACTTAAGGTCTTACAACAAATAAAGGATCACATGATCCTGTCTTAATACAATCATAGCAGCGGAATAACGTAATGATAACGATAGCATGAGCGAAGCTCCATCTTCATGGTCACAGGCAATGCTGACGATGGGAGATGATCCTAGTTGTCGTAACCTTCCTGCGGTCCGTTCTCCTAATACTCCTCTTCATAGTCTGGCCACGGGAATAGCCAGGGACAAATCCATGAGTACTCTTTAAGTACTCACAAACTAATACTAACAAGTGAAGTGGTTTTGGAATAGGAAGTACTAAGCTCTAGGTTGTTTTGCAAAAAAGCCAGATTTACCTTAAGTGAGTTCAGAAGCAAAGAAAGCTAGATGAAAGTTTTATAACACCTAAGTGGGAACTTGAATTTCATATCACAACTCTGTCGTGCTCAAGTCAAAGTCATAAATCATTTCATAAGTCATTTTGAAAACATATGACGACGAAACAGTATGGCCACTCCAACTTTCCATAACCGCGAACGCGGCTATTTGAATAGTTTGACACTCTGCAGAGGTGGTACACTTTCACCACAACATTCGATACATCCGTCAGGAATAATCCTGAATTCACCATACTCGGTATGCGGATAATCAATCCTAACCTTTCAATTACATGCCCTAGTATCGGCACCTCTCCTGTGAGTTTGGCCTCCCAACCATGACCAACTGTCATTTTGGGAACTGCACAGGTGGACAATCTTCACAAGGTAGCCTCAGCACAAACCTTGGCCGCAAGGAACCCATACTAAGGTATATAAATTTCCAGTGAAGCCCTACCCAAATTTCAGGTATTGTGGTTCTACGGTAAAATTGGAATGGTATCGCATCCAGACAACCATCAGTTTTATAAAGGGCTAAGGCTCATGCCTTAACATTTTCATCATCAAAATCATCTGGTGTTCAAAAACACATGTCAAAACATTTCAGTAGAATGACTCATCATTTTAAGGTTTTCATAACCATTTTCACCAAGTATTCCCATCTAAAGTTGTCAAGTTTTATGCTTAGCACTAGCAACTACAAGTGGGGTAAGACTAATGAGGGGTGGTAAACAAGTGTATCTTATCTTAGTTCAATCTCATGCCTCAGAATGACATCAAGATTATCTAACTTAGGCCAAGTTTTATGCTCTTTCTGCTACCTTTAATAATCTTTCTAAACTCTACAATTCACTAAGTACACCTTACTAGAAAGCTTTGATAAAGAAATAAAATACTAAGCTTGCAAGTAAAACTAGGATTGGGTATCAAGTGTGGTAAGCTTGCAAGTAAGGTTTGCATGGTTTAGCTTAGCTTGCTAAGATAATAGCTTACTAAGTTAACTTGTATAGTGAGGCTTGCAAGATTGCAAGTATAGGCTTGCCTTGTGCAGAGCAGTGGTTGAAGTTCTCCTCGGCTTCTTCCTCATAGTATTCTCCTTCCTCATCGTATCCTTGGTCGGTACTAGCATCTATAAGTAAATACGAGGTACACAATCACCAAACAATACTTAACTACTTTTATTTATCACACCAAGGTTTTCACTAGATGATCTAGCATCATCACAAATGTTACAATCATCCAAGTACTTTCTTATTTATTTTACTTTAGAAAAGTAATTTCTACTCATTGAAAAACTACTTAAGATATAATATTCCAAAACTAAAACATGGCATAATGTTGACACATGTCATCACCACATATTTCAGTACATGGGAATGTGATTTAAAGTTGTGTCACAATTTAATAAGGTTTAACCTTTTTATTTTAATTAATTAAAGTGACTAGAATTGCCTATGAGGCATTCTTTTATTACTTGACCATTATTTCTACAAGTAAACCTAGATATTTTGATATATTCAGAAAGGTCTAGTTAAATGTGATTTTTGAGAGTTGGAATCAACTCAAAAGCTTTTGTGGTTGAATTTTGAAAAATGTTTGAATGCATAAAAGCTTGTGCGTTGTTAATTTTACTATAGGTGATCTACAAATCTAAATGACTTGAATCAAACAGGCTTGGATTAAGAATTCCAGTACCTTTCTAACAAAATTGGTTTCATGCATTTTGGTTCAGTGAATCAAGCTGGGTTGATTTTTGAATCTAGGTACAGAATTAGGTTTGAAACTAAATTGGAAAATACCAATTCAAACTAACTGGGTTGCGCGGGATGTTAACTAGGCCGACCCACGGTGCACAGCGCACGTGCGGGTGGTTTTAAGTGAATGACCCCACCAGTCAGCTAGACAGGGGGTGCGAAGCGGTATGGGGTGATGTGGACCGCACAATCAAACTCTAATCCAATGGCTGTGGTTCATCGTCCACGTCGGGCAACGCCGGTGAGACAGAACCCTAGCTCGGCCAGTGGGGGTCGTGGGAGGCTCCCCGATGCTCAGGCGAGGGTCGGCGATGGGGGCGAACGACGAAGTCGACGATAGCGAACCTCCTGGTACTGGCAGCTTCTCCTGGGAGGCTCCAATCAACGACTCCTTTGTTCCTCCTCCGCGGCAGACTCTGGCCAAATTCTGGCGATGTGCTTTTCGCCTTGCTTCGGGAGTGAGGTGGGGTGCTTATGAGAGAGAGAGAGGGGAGTGAGATGGTGTGAATAAGTTGAGTGGGGGTGGCCTCTATTTATAGTGCAGCAAGGGGACCGAAGGGCGCGGGCGTAGCTCATCGGTGTCGTCGTCATAACAAGCTACTGGCATGGGCAAAGGTACGGGACAGTGCAGTGTTCCCTGGCGAAATTCAACGGCATGGTCACACGGCGTGGGGCGGTGCGAGACGGTCGGAACACGTCGACGCTCTGGGCGGGTCTGACGGAAGTTTTAATGGTGCACGGGTTCTCCTGGTCGCGCGGCGACGAACGGGCGTGTCTGGGTGTTCCTGGGGTGGTGGCGATCCTGCTTGCACATGGCGAGGGCATCGCACGGTCTGTGGGCGTGTGTCGCGGGTGGCGCGCTCTCGGGACACTCGCAGAGAAGCTGGGCACGCTTGGGCTGGGTGGTCCAGGGGCTGGTTGCGCTCAAGGCTTGGACAGGGGGTGGCGGTGGAATGTGGTGAGTGTCCCAGACATGGTTGGCAAGGCTAGAGAAGCTTCTAGCTTGCTGTCGACTGAGGGATGGCAAGTTGAGCTCGGCATGGTCACCATTGATGGCTAGGGCAAGCTCACAGTGGTGCTAAAGCTTGTTAAATGGGCTAGATGATCTACTAATAGCTTGTTGTGAACCAGAGAGGGAACAAGTTAGGCCAAAATCACTGCTCCTAATAAAGTTTGATGTTTGTTGGTTTGGTGCTTGCAAGGTGTTTGATGAAATGGCCAAAAGAGATTCAAATTTGAACTTTTGATTCAAACTTTGTGGGTGTGCTAGTTACATACTAGGGAGTCTCTGGTTGATTGGATTGGTCAAGGTGCACTGGTTTGGTTGGGTTTTGAAAATGGGTGATCTTCACATATGTTAAAGATTCCATTTTGAATTGTCATTTGAATCAAGTTGCCAAATGTTTCTGTAAGTTTAAAAGGTGGGCTTTGATTCACTTTTACTTGGTCTAGCAAGGGGTGAAAAGAAATGGAAATGTTTGTGTTTGAAATCTTGGACTAGAAACACTCAAAGTGGCCTAGTGAGCAAGATTGGCAAAAATGACCATTTGCTTATTTGATTTGTTTTTGATTTTCTCTTGATTTGTTTTTGATTGGAAATGTTTTAGATGATGTTGTTTTCATATTTAAACAATTCCTTGCTATTTAGATCACTCACACAAGTCCATTCATACAATCATCACATACACACATGCATTCATATGATTTAATTAACAAAAGTTTTTGTTAACCCTAATTTTGGTGATTGGAATTTGGATAATCATTGTTCAATATTTTTGGGATGTTACAAACCTTCCCTCCTTAAACAAAATCTCGTCCCAAGATTTGAGAAAGAAGAAAGAACAAAGAAGAAAACTAGGATTTAAAAAGATCGGGAAACTCCGTCTTGATGTGATCTTCTTGTTCCCAGGTAGCTTCTTCTTTAGTGTGGTTACTCCACTGAATCTTGAGAAACTTGATGCTTCTGGTCCTGGTGGTTCTAAAAGCTTCCTCCAAAATACGGATGGGTACTTCGGGATACGTCAGGTCATCGTTGATCTCTATGGTGCGGTGATCAATGTTCTTGAAAACTTCAGTCTTCTCCGGGACTTCAAGGCATTTGCGAAGTAACGATATATGGAACACATTATGCACTGCTGACATCTCCTCTGGCAGTTCCAGTTGATATGATACTTCTCCTCGACGATTCAGAATCTTGAAAGGTCCGATATATCTGGGGGCTAGCTTTCCTTTGAGCTGGAAACGTTGCATTCTCTTCAAAGGCGACACTTTGAGATACACAAAATCTCCAATATTGAAAGCGAGGTCTCGACGTATTTTGTCAGCATAACTCTTCTGTCTTGACCGGGCGGTCTTGTGGTGCTCATGGATCTTGTGAACGTTCTCTTCTGCTTCTCGTAGGATGTCGGGTCCGAAAAAATGACTCTCTCCTACTTCCGACCAATTCAAAGGGGTACGACACTTCCTTCCATACATGAACTGAAATGGGGCCATTTGCAAACTAGCTTGATAACTGTTGTTGTAAGAAAATTCTGCGAAAGGCAGACAGTCTTCCCATTTAGATCCATACTCTAGCACACAGGCTCTCAACATATCTTCGAGTATTTGATTTACTCGCTCCGTTTGTCTATCGGTCTGAGGGTCATAAGTTATGCTGAAATCTAGTCGGGTTCCCAGTCCTTCCTGGACTTTCTTCCAAAATATCGAGGTAAACTGAGTTCCTTGATCTGACACGATGTTCTTGGGAACTCTGTGCAAACTGACAATTCTAGCGATGTACAACTCAGCTAGCTTTGAACTCTGGTAGGTGGTCTTGACTGGTAAGAAATGGGCTACCTTAGACAGTCTATCAACTATGACCCAAATAGAGTCATTTCCCCTACTAGAAGTAGGCAATCCGGTGATAAAGTCCATTCCAACTGAATCTCATTTCCATTCCGGAATCTGCAGTGGTGGCAACAGTCCTGCGGGTCTCTGATGTCCCGCCTTGACTCTCTGACATATATCACACTTGGCTATATAGCTTCCGATTTCTCTCTTCATCTTATGCCACCAAAATTGCTCCTTCAAATCCTGATACATCTTTGTTCCTCCGGGGTGGATAGAATAAAGAGTATCACGGGCCTCTTTCAAAATAGTTTCCTTCAATTCTGAATCTGCTGGTACACAGAGAAGTCCTTTGTACCACAACACTCCTTCTTCATCTTCGGTGAATCCGAGTACTTTGCCTGTACCGATACGACGTTTGATTCCGTCGATACTAGCATTTACTTTCTGCACCTCCTTGATCTGACTGATCAAAGTGGGTTGAAGTTCTATGCTAGCCAAAAATCCTTCACTTACTAATTCCATTCTAAAATCTTCCAAATCCTTGTGCAAACTTGGTTGCTCCATCAGAATCATGGAGTTCAAGTGGCACGACGATATGCTAAGGGCATCTGCTACCACATTGGCTTTACCTGGGTGATAGTGGATGTCCAGATCATAGTCCTTGATTAGGTCTATCCATCTTATATGCCTCATATTCATCTCCTTCTGAGTGAATATATACTTCAGGCTCTTGTGATTCGAATAAATCTCACAACGGTTTCCCATGAGGTAATGCCTCCATGTCTTCAGGGCTAGAACTACGGCTGCTAGTTCAAGGTCATGGGTAGGATAATTTTGTTCATGCTTCTTTAGTTGCCAGGATAGATAAGATATAACTTTTCCTTCTTGCATTAACACACATCCGAGACCGATCTTGGATGCATCACAATACACATCAAAAGGATTCGTAATATCCGGCATGATCAAGATTGGGGCTGAAATCAATCTCCTCTTGAGTTCTTGAAAACTCGCTTCACACTTGTCCGTTCATTCGAACTTTTTATCATTCTTCAACAATTGGGTCATGGGTCTGGCGATACTTGAGAATCCTTCTACGAACTTGCGGTAATATCCCGCCAATCCGAGAAATGCACGAACTTGGGTTTGAGTGGTTGGGGCTTGCCAATCTTCCACATCCTTCACCTTTGCAGGGTCAACGGCAATTCCTCTGGCTGATACGATATGTCCGAAGAATCCTACCTCCTGTAACCATAATTCACATTTGCTAAACTTGGCATATAATTGATGCTCCCTAAGGGTTCCAAGGATGGTCCTTAGGTGTACCTCATGTTCTTCTTCTGATTTGGAATAGATCAAAATGTCATCAATGAAAACAACGATAAACTTATCCGGGAAGTCCATAAAAATCTTATTCATGAGGTTCATGAAATAATCGGGGGCATTGGTTAATACAAAAGACACGACAGTATACTTGTATAATCCATATCTGGTGGTAAAGGCAATCTTTGGAATATCCTCTGCACGAATCTTGAGTTGGTGATAACCAGTTCTAAGATCAATCTTAGAAAACACTTTGGCACCAGTCAACTGGTCAAAAAGGTCTTCTATCTTTGGCAGTGGGTACTTGTTCTTGATGGTGACATCATTCAACTTCTGATAAACCGTACATAAATGGTTACCTCCATCTTTCTTGTCCACAAACAAGACAGGTGATCTCCAGGGCGACGCACATGGTTGGATCAATCCTATATCTAGCATAGCATCCAATTGATTTTTCAACTCCACTAATTCCGACGGGTTCATACTATATGGTCTCTGAGCTATGGGTCTGGTTCCAGGGATTAGTTCAATGATAAACTTGATATCCCGATCTGGGGGCATACCGGGCAAAACATCTGGAAATACATCGGGGTATTCATAGACTATTCTGACTTGGTCAATGGTTGGTTGGGCTATACTCTTGTTGCATTTGAATTGGTGGGGCAAGGTTTCAGATACATGCTCGACTGATATTCAGGCTGTACTGGTCATGGTTATGGCTTTCTTAGCACAGTCGATTAATCCTTTATGTTTGCACATCCAATCCATTCCTAGTACTACTTCCAAACCTTTAGTTCCGAGTACTATTATTGTAGGGGTTCGTAGCATGGAAAACAAAAAAATTCTACCGCATGCACACAAACAAGCCAAGATCTATCTACTAGATTGTAGCAACGAGTCGATAGAGGAACTCACCCTCGAAGATTCCAAAGCGGTTAACGAGAGCAGATTCTCGTGGGTGATGTAGTCATACACTTGCCGATCTCAAGATCGCGTAGACGATCCTTCCGGCACTGCGTTACTGGCGCTTCATGATGGTCACACATTAAATTTTCGATGAAGACCTTTCTCTCCCTTGTTCCAACAGGCAGCAGAGGTTGTAGCACTCTCCTCGCGATTCCGGCAGCACGACGGCGTGGTACCGAAAGTAGAGGGGAGATCTCGCAGGGCTTCGCCTTAAGCCGGAGCGAGTATGGTGGACTATGAGAGAGGCCTTGGCGATCTAGGGTTTAGAGGCACCAAGGGATTTAGAGCAACCAGCAGCTAGGGATTAGCTAGACGACGGTTTAGAGGAGCTCTAGGGCAGCCGCATCTAGAGGGGGGGCGGCGGCTGGCCTAGGGTTTAGAGGGCGCCGGCTAAGGGGCAAGGTGTAGGGAGAGGGGGCGCCCCCTCCCTTTCTTTTATAGGTGGGAGGGGCGGCTAGGGCTAGCCGAGTCCTCCCCCAACTCCCTTGCTGGCCGGCGGTTTGGAGGAGAGAAGGGAAACCTTCTCTTACCAGGTTTCCTTCTCTCCTTCCACTTCCCAAAATAGCCGTTTGACTTTTCAAATAGCCGTTTGATTAAACCCTTTATTTTGTTCAGCGATGACACGTAGTACATGATGCAATCATTCCAACTTGTTATGACACATTCATGTACCCTTCCCCTCCGGAGTGCCGGACATTCCGGAACCTTCTAGAACATTCCCGATGAAAACACCGGAACCATTTCCGAACTCCGAAACAGGACTTTCCTTATATGAATCTTATTCTCCGAACCATTCCGGATCTCCTCGTGATATCCTGGATCCCATCTGAGACTCCGAACAACATTCGGTCTCTTACTCATCATTCCATAACTACTCAACAGCATCGAATCCTTAAGTGTGTCTCCCTACGGTTCGTGAATTATGCGGACATGATCGAGACACTTCTCCGAACAATAACCAATAGAGGAATCTGGAAATTCATATGGCTCCCACATATTTCTACGATTACTTTGCGATCGAATGAACCACTTACATATGATACCAATTTCCCTTTGTCTCACGATAGTTTACTTATCCGAGGTTTTGATCGTCGGTATCTCTGCATACCTAGTTCAACCTCGTTACTGATAAGTACTCTTTTCTCATTCCCGTGATATGTGATCCCTTGTGAGCTACCACATGCTTGCAAGCTAATTGGATGACATTCCACCGAGAGGGCCCAGAGTATATCTATCCGTCATATGGATGGACAAATCCCACTCTTGATTCATGTGTTTCAACCCATACTTTCCGAACACTCAATGCCATCTTTATAGCCACCCAGTTAGAGTGTGGTGTTTTATGTCATCAAAGCATCCTTCCGGTGATGGTGATAAGCATGATCTCATGGTCGAAGGAATTAGGTTACTATGTATCAGAAAGCTTATAGCAAATGAACTATATTAAATGACTTGATCTTTATGCTATGCTTATCTATAGGAGTATGTCCATCACATCATTCTCCTAATGATATTACCCTGTTGTTAATAACATCTCTATGTTCATGATCAGGAAACCATGATCATATATTAACCAACAAGCTAGTTTAACAAGAGGCTTTACTAGGGAATCTTTTATGTTTACAAATCACACAAGTATTAATGTTTCCGGTTAATACAATTATAGCATGGTATGTAAACATTTATCATAAGTATGAAGACATGATAATAACCACTTTATTATTGCCTCTTGAGCATATCTCCAACAGTCTCCCACTTGCACTAGAGTCAATAATCTAGTTTCAAACCTTTGTGTATTCAACACCTATGGCTTTCTGGTGTCGTATGTACACAATTGCTAGTGGTCAACTTATCTCCAGATCTGACACTTCCAGATCCGTGTGTAATTGCATGTCTTTGCGTCTCTACGCATCACTCATTCTCTAATGAGATAGCTTTGTATAAATTTGGTCCTTTGGTGAGACCTTTAGTTCTTTGGGGTTAAAACATGTTGATAATATTGTCATACAATATATCTTCATAGTATTATCCCGCTGTGAACTACACCTAGTTTGGTAACAAACTACTTGACACAAATGCCCTCTTTAGCTGCTATAACAGCAGTTATATACTTAGCCTTTTGTTGTAGTATCTGTCACAATGTCTTAACTTTGGAACTCATCCAAATCCATTATGGAACTTACTTTCCATTATATTGTGCCACCCTTAGTTTAGATTGAGATAAACTTAATTTGTACTTTGTGACAAAACTAGTATCAATGTAATACTTTTACAATGAACTAACCATCTATTTGCCACTTCTACAAAATAATATACTCTTAGTTCTTCCAAAAGATCATAAGAATATCCTTACTATCGTCCAATGATCATCTCATGAATCATTCTGGTATATGCTCATAACATTTAGAGCATAGGACATATCTGGATTTGTACATATCACAATATGATTGATATAAATACTCTTTGTGACTTCATACATCAAGTATCAATCTATACTTGAATCTTTGTTTCACTTACCAAGTGTCAATACACTTGAATATATCATCAATATTGAACTCATTCAATCCTTTCTGTGCGACAAGAACCTTTCTTGTAGTTTCTATATTGAACTCATTCAATACATCATCTATGTACTTTCGGCACAACCATATTAGCGTCTATTGATGCCAAATATTTGGGTTTTGCCTAAGTCTTTCATCAAGATGAAATTCTTATCCCGTGTTAATAAAAATACATCATTTCCAATCAACAATATGTCTTCCACATAATGTATTAGAAACATGTCTTAGCGCTCCCACTTAATTTCTTGCAAATGCAAGCATCTTCATCGTCTCCGATGAAAATAAACTCTTTTAACAGTTTCATCATAGTGAAGATTCCAACTCCGCGATGCTTACTTCAACCATTGAAGTTTGCATATGCTTTTAGCATCCTTTGAATTAACAAAACCCTATGGACCGTGTTATGCACATGTCCTAGGTAACAATTCTACTAGAAGAACTTGTTTTGTTTATTCAACACATAACAAAAATTATTAATCCGTCTAGACTAAATATCACTATGAAAGATCAGATCTTGTCATAGTCAACCTTTGAACATTGTTGTGAACTCTTTCCCAACATGTCGACTATTTCATAGATGTGAAACATCTATGTCTATTTATTTATAGATCCAAACACAACTGTAAGGTCTTACACCTTTCTCGAGGGTCCTTCAAGTTCAAAAACTTGATTTCTCGTGTATGGAACTATCACGGATTTTATGGCTTCAAACCATTTGACGGAGTCAGGGCTCATCATCGCTTCTTTGCATGTAGTCGGATCATTATTATCAAATAATGATTTAACTCTCAAATCTTGGTATTTGATTGTTTACCCGACCTACTTGTTTCAATAGGAACTTAGTCCTCCGTGACCACAACCTTTGAGGCACGTGAGCCATGAGCATTGTTGCTGCCTCCGGAACACTTTTCAAGCGCTAACTCTGCACATATAGCTAAGGTTCTTTTAACCTTATCAAAGTTCTATTGTCCTCCCACTTAACTTTTCACGAAAAATTCCTTCTTAAAGAAACTTGACGTTCTAAGCGACAAACATTTTTGTCTCCGATGTTATGGAGGAACAGTTATTCGAAATAACATACAAAGATAGGTTCATCCGACTTTGGTTGCAATCATCTTTCTTATGCATAGTATACCAATGTTTAAGAAAGGACAACTTGGGTTTTATCCCAAACCATAACTTTATATGGCGTCAATTCAACGGATTATGATGAAGCTCTTTTCAGTGGAAAAACGGTAGTCTCTAAAGCTTTTAATCTTTTAAATATAATGGCAGTTTTATGAATTACACCTTCGATCTTACCATGTCAAACAAGGTTTAATTACATATCTCGAGCGCTCCATACTCTTATGGTGTTTCAGGACATGCAAATCTACGGAACGATTCCTTAAATCTTAGGTATTATGCTAAACTTTGTAACTCAAATATCTTCCTTTATGATCTTATCATAAACTATTTATAATGTTGTTACAATGATTTTGCACTTCATCTTGAAAAACTTTGAACTTTTCAAATGTTTCATACTTCATCCTTATTAAGTAAATATTCATATATTCACTCAAATTCGGAGAAGACATATGAAGTTGAAATCCATCGCTCTTGACTACACATAATGGACTTCATACAACAATATGTACAAGTTCCAATAAGCTAGTCATTCGTTCCCTTTTGGCCTATGAACGAAGTTTTAATTATCTCCAGGAAAGTTTCACAAGCGTCATTTGATCAAAATCAAAAGACTCCAAAATTCCATCCACATGGAGTTTCTTCATGTTTTCTTTTCAATATAATTTAAACGGCGATGTCACTTCCTAAGTGATCTTTCAATCAATTTGTCTTTTGACACTTTTAGCACTAGTTTTATGGATGTGATTTCTCCAACGAGATTTGTGAATCATCCATCTTTTATGGATTACGGCAATTATTTGAACAACCCTTTTGTTCTCATAATACCTAATAAAACAAATCTTGAAGTCAAGCTTTGATGTTTAACGAGCACACAATAACCCTTTATTTGTTCTCGATGAACATCATCACATATTCTTTTGCTAGTTACTTAGGCCATTGTAGTTCATGAATTGTGTTGTTTCGTATGACGATTCATACCAACAAATTCAATATCAAATATTTAAGAACCACATTGTTTAATAAGCAAAGAATATAGCCATAACATGTATATCATCTATATACTTAAACTGAACAATTCTAGTCTTTTCTTTTCTGCCATATATTTATGAGATTCTCTTTCAGTATTTGTTTTCTGTTTGAAAGAATCTATCAACATCAATAGTGGAGTCATACATATGACACATAGTTCAAAGCGTGTATAATTAAATACCAATGTCTTTGGACTTGCACTTTGAAGTAGATCACCATCATCAAATGTTTGGTGTGCTTTCAAATTCCATTCTTTAGTAATCTCTTGGTGTGGTAAATATTTTACCTACATCAAATATTCACCCTTATCATGGAATTATTCATGATCAAGCTACTTTTATCTTATAAAGATGAATCGCGAGTATAATGTTGCTCTCCAAAACCTTTTGGTGGATTAGGACAACTAGTGTCTCCAACCTTTTGCAAATTCTCATCAAATATGAGAACATGACTTTGCCATATTATACTCTATCATGTTGTAACCAAAACTTCGTTTCAGATATCACAATATCTTCCACACATCATGGTTTCTGAAACAATTCTTTCAGATCCTAGATAACCTTGATATTAAGACAATCCTTTGAATATCAAGAATCATGGAGACAAACATGATACTCATACACTAACTCTTGGAATTGTCACTCTTGTTTTAATACTAATTATTAAACTTCATGGAGTAACCGAAACTTACTGAAAGTTTGCAATAGGACTTTTAAACTTTAAATTAACACTTCAAAACAATACGATACCAGTTCGTAAAGTAACTAACCAGAATTCTATATTTCTATCATCTCAGTTAAAACTAAGTGCAAGGTGGTAAACGGATGCCAATGACTATAACAATTATGCAAATTCACTTGATTTAATTTATGATAAATAGTGTTCAACTTTTAATCATATTGCCGTTGAACTCCCACTCAAAAAAATATCCCTCACATTGTTTTAGTGATCACACGAACCAAATCCACCACATCAAAACCGATCATCACGAGAGTTGATGTAGCTTCAATGGCGAACAATCATCATGTTCATCATATCTACTATATGACTCATGCTTTACCTTTCGGTGATCCGTGTTCCGAGACCATGTCTATACATGTTAGGCTCGTCAAGATTAAACCTTAGCTTCCGCATGAGAAAATCTGGCTTGCTCACGTTGTATACACTCGCAGAATCTAACACACCCGATCATCACGTGGTGCTTTGAAACAACGAGCTTTAGCAACGGTGCTTACTAAGGATGAACACTTTAAAACTTGAAATTGTGTGTGAGGATCATCTTATAATGCTACCGTCGTGAACTAAGCAATACAAGATGCATAAAAGGATTAACATCACATGCAATTCATAATATGTGATATGATATGGCCTTTCTTCATGTGCTTCCGATCTCCATCTTCAAGCACGAACATGATCTCCATCATCACCGGTGTGGCGCCAAGTTCAATGGCGCCGCTTCATGGTTGTCTTCCACCAGCATCAACTATTACAACTACTTTGAATAGACACGCGGGTCTTAACAGAATTTAAAGACAACCATATGGCTCCCGCCGGTTGCCAACTTACAACAAGGAACATTGCATACATCAAATATAATCACAATCATGGCCATATCACATCACAGCACACCCCTGCAAAACAAAGTTAGACGCCTCTAATTTTCTTTGCATGTTTTACGTGGTTTGGGGCTTTCAATAAGTGTCGTTCTAACTTACGAACAAGAACCACAACATTGATACTAGTATTGTCAATCACCCGTTGTAAATTGAATCTTAACTATGTTGGGAGAAACAGGCACCCGCAAAGCCACTTATGCAATACAAGTTGCATGTCAAGCGTGCAGCAAGTCTCATGAAGGATGTCATGTAAGGTTAGCCCGGGCCGCTTCATCCCACCATCCCGCAAGATGCAAAGTACACAAGAAGCAATTGACAACAAAAGCATCAACGCCCACAATGACCATTGTGTTCTACTCGTCTGCAGATCTACATATAGACACGGCTCGATACCCTTTGTGAGGGTTCGTAGCATGGAAAACAAAAAATTTCTACCGCATGCACACAAACAAGCCAAGATATATCTACTAGATTGTAGCAACGAGTCGATAGAGGAACTCACCCTCGAAGATTCCAAAGCGGTTAACGAGAGCAGATTCTCGTGGGTGATGTAGTCGTACACTTGCCGATCTCAAGATCGCGTAGACGATCCTTCCCAAGCGCTGCTTGCGGCTCATGAGCAGTCGGTCACCGTTGATACTCGATGAAGACCTTTCTCTCCCTTGTTCCAACAGCAGCAGAGGTTATAGCACTCTCCTCGCGATTCGTGACCTGACGGCGTGGTACCGAAGTAGAGGAGATCTCATGAGGCTTCGCCTTAAGCGGAGCAGTATGGTGGACTATGAGAGGCCTTGGCGATCTAGGGTTTAGAGGCACCAAGGATTTAGAGCAACCAAGCTAGGGATTATCTAGGCAGCGGTTTAGAGGAGCTCTAGGCGACCGCATCTAGAGGGTGGCGGTGGCCTAGGGTTTAGAGGGCGCTAAGGGCAAGGTGTAGGAGAGGCGCCTCCTTTCTTTTATAGGTGGGAGGGGCGGCTAGGGCTAGCCGAGTCCTCCCCCAACTCCCTTGCTGGCCGGCGGTTTGGAGGAGAGAAGGGAAACCTTCTCTTACCAGGTTTCCTTCTCTCCTTCCACTTCCCAAAATAGCCGTTTGACTTTTCAAATTGGCGTTTGACTTTTCAAACTAGGATTTGATTAAACCCTTTATTTTGTTCAGCGATGACACGTAGTACATGATGCAATCATTCCAACTTGTTATGACACATTCATGTACCCTTCCCCTCGGTCGGACATTCCGGAACCTTCTAGAACATTCCGATGAAAACACGGAACCAGTCGAACTCGAAGCAGGACTTTCCTTATATGAATCTTATTCTCCGGACCATTAGGATCTCCTCGTGATATCCGGATCCCATCGAGACTCGAACAACATTCAGTCTCTTACTCATCATTCCATAACTACTCAACAACATCGAATCCTTAAGTGTGTCTCCCTACGGTTCGTGAATTATGCGGACATGATCGAGACACTTCTCCGAACAATAACCAATAGAGGAATCTGGAAATTCATATGGCTCCCACATATTTCTACGATTACTTTGCGATCGAATGAACCACTTACATACGATACCAATTTCCATTTGTCTCACGATAGTTTACTTATCCGAGGTTTTGATCGTCGGTATCTCTGCATACCTAGTTCAACCTCGTTACTGATAAGTACTCTTTTCTCATTCCCGTGATATGTGATCCCTTGTGAGCCAGTCACATGCTTGCAAGCTAATTGGATGACATTCCACCGAGAGGGCCCAGAGTATATCTATCCGTCATATGGATGGACAAATCCCACTCTTGATTCATGTGTTTCAACCCATACTTTCCGAACACTCAATGCCATCTTTATAGCCACCCAGTTACGGTGTGGTGTTTTATGTCATCAAAGCATCCTTCCGGTGATGGTGATAAGCATGATCTCATGGTCGAAGGAATTAGGTTACTATGTATCAGAAAGCTTATAGCAAATGAACTATATTAAATGACTTGATCTTTATGCTATGCTTATCTATAGGAGTATGTCCATCACATCATTCTCCTAATGATATTACCCTGTTGTTAATAACATCTCTATGTTCATGATCAGGAAACCATGATCATATATTAACCAACAAGCTATTTTAACAGGAGGCTTTACTAGGGACTCTTTTATGTTTACAAATCACACAAGTATTAATGTTTCCGGTTAATACAATTATAGCATGGTATGTAAACATTTATCATAAGTATGAAGACATGATAATAACCACTTTATTATTGCCTCTTGAGCATATCTCCAACAATTATATTAGCATAAAAATCTATGCCATGGATTGGGATAGGCACGACCTTGCAAATTTCTCTAGCTTTGGTGGTTGAACCAGGTATTTGAACAATCATAACATGCTTCAATTTGATGGGTTGAATCTTACTAGTGCATGCAAATTCTTTAGTAACAAACGAGTGCGATGCTCCAGAATCAAAAAACACTCTTGTAAGTACTGAGTTAACAGAAAACATACCCAACATGACATCTGGCGCTTCTTGGGCTTCTTCAGCATGCATGAGAAAGAGACGGCCGTTGCGGTTGAGCGAATTCCCTGGGGCAAATCTACTTCCAGGCTGAACACAATGCTGCTGCTGAGCTGGGGCATTTGCATTGTGTTGGAGATATGCCCTAGAGGCAATAATAAATGTAGTTATTATTATATCTTTGTGTTTATGATAAATGTTTACATTCATGCCATAATAGTATTAACAAGGAAACATTAATACTTGTGTGATTTGTAAACCTAATTTGAAGTCCCTAGTAAAGCCTCTTTATAATACTAGCTTGTTGGTTAATAAATGATCGTGGTTTCCCTATCATGAACATTGAGATGTTATTAACAACAAGATCATATCGTTAGGAGAATGATATGATGGACATACTCCTATAGATAAGCATAGCATAAAGATCAAGTCATTTTAATAGTTCAATTGCTATATGCTTTCTGATACATAGTAACCTAATTCCTTCGACCATGAGATCATGCATATCACCTTTACCGGATGGATGCTTTGATGACATCAAACACCACTAAATGGCAGGTGGCTATAAAGGTGGCATTGAGTGTTGGAAAGTATTGGTTGAGACACATGGATCAAGAGTGGGATTTGTCCATCCATATGCGGATAGATATACTGGGCACTCTCGGTGAAATGTCATCCAATTAGCTTGCAAGCATGTGACCTGCTCACAAGGGATCACATATCACGGAACGAGAAAAGAGTACTAGGTTGAACTAGGTATGCGTAGATACCGATCATAACCTCGGATAAGTAAACTATCGTGAGACAAAGGGAAATTGGTATCGTATGTAAGTGGTTCATTCGACGCAGTAATCGAGAAATATGTGGAGCCATATGAATTTCCAGATTCCTCTATTGGTTATTGTTCGAAGAAGTGTCTCGATCATGTCCGCATAATTCATGAACCGTAGGGAGACACACTTAAGGATTCGACGTTGTTTGAGTAGTTATGGATTGATGAGAAAGAGACCGAATGTTGTTCGGAGTCTCGGATGGGATCTGGGATATCACGAGGAGATCCGGAATGGTCCGGAGAATAAGGTTCATATAAGGAAAGTCCTATTTCGGAGTTGGAGAATGGTTCCGGTGTTTTCATCGGGGATGTTCTAGAAGGTCCGAATGTCCGACACCAAGGGAAGGGTACATGAATGTGTCATAACATGTTGGAATGATTGCATCATGTACTAGGTGTCATCACTGAACAAAATAAAGGGTTTAATCAAAGTCAAATGCCAATTTGAAAAGTCAAACGGCTATTTTGGAAAGTGGAGGGAAGTGGGAAACCGAGTTGGGGAGGAGTTCCTCCTCCACCGCCGGCCCACTAGGGATCCGAGTTGGGTAGGGACTCCCTCCCCTTGGCCGGCGCCTCCCACCTATAAAGGGAGGGGCAGGGCTGCCCCTCCTAGCACACAACTCCACCACCCCGCAAACCCTAGCCCTAGCCGCCGGCTCCTCCTGCAGCCGCCGCCGCCTAGCTAACCCTAGCCGCCGGCCACGCCTCCTCCTCGGTGTGTCTAAACCCTAGATCACTGAGGAGCTCTCTCATAGTCCACCATACTTGCTCCGCCAAAGGCGGCTCCTGAGATCTCCCCTACTTCCGGTACCACGCCGTTGTCTGCCGGAATCGCGAGGAGAGTGCTACAACCTCCGCATCACCGGAACAAGGGAGAGGAAGGTCTTCACGAGTACCAAACGTGGTGACTGATCAAGGGGGCGCTGCCGGAACATAGCACGGAAGGATCGCCTACGCGATCTTGAGATCGAAGAGCGACTACATCACCCACGAGAATCCACTCTCGTTAAACACTTTGGAATCTTCAAGGGTGAGTTATTCCATCGACTTCGTTGCTACAATCTAGTAGATAGATCTTGGCTTGTTTGTTTGTATCGCGGTAGAAATTTTTGTTTTCCATGCTACGAAACCCGGGTATCGAGCCGTGTCTATATGTAGATCCGGCAGACGAGTATAACACAATGGTCATTGTGGGCGTTGATGCTTATTGTCGATTGCTTGTGTACTTTGCATCTTGCGTGATGTTGGATGAAGTGCCCGGCTAACCTTACATGACATCGCTCATGAGACTTGCTCACGCTTGACATGCAACTTGTATTGCATAAGTGGCTTTATAGCATAGTTAAGATTCAATTTATGATTGACAATACTAGTATCAATGTTGTGGTTCTTGTTCGTGAGTTAGAACGACACTTATTGAAAGCCCCAAACCACGTAAAACATGCAAAGAAAGTCTAACTTTGTTTTGTGTGCAGTGATGTGATGTGGCCATGATTGTGATTATATTTGATGTATGCAATGTTCTTATTGTAAGTTGGCAACCGAGCCATATGGTTGTCTTTAATTTTGTTAAGACCCGCTGTCTATTCAAAGTAGTTGTAATAGTTAAAGCCGACAACCATGGAGTAGCGTCATTGACCTTGATGCAATGCCGTTATGATGGAGACCATGTTCGCTTTGAAGATGGAGATCGGAAGCACAAAGAAGAAAGGCCATATCATATCACATATTATGAATTGCATGTGATGTTAATCCTTTATGCATCTTGTATTTAGTTAACAGCGGTAGCATTATAAGATGATCCCTCATGCACATGAATTTCAAGTTCAAGTGTTCATCCTTAGTAAGCACCGCTAAAGCTTGTTGTTCAAGCACCACGTGATGATCGTGTATACAACGTGAGCAAGCCAGATTTGCTCATGCAGAAGCTAAGGTTTGATCTTGACGAGCCTAGCATGTACATACATGGTCTCGAACACGGATCACCAAAGGTAAAAGCATGAATCATATAGATACGATGAACATGTCATCGTCATTATTGAAACTATATCAACTCTCGTGATGATCGGTGTTGATGTGGTGGATTTGGTTCGTGTGATCACTAAAACAATGTGAGGGATATTGTTTTGAGTGGGAGTTCACATAGATTAATTTAACTATTAATTAGAACTCAATTTGTCATAAACTTAGTCTAAACTATTGCAAATATGTTGTAGATCAATGTACCCCTACCATCAATTTTAATGCTCCTAGAGAAATAAAAGTTGAAAAACAATGGAAGCAACTTCGGATTGGTCTTAATTTGAGGATTGTCCTCACCTGGTAATTTGACCTATGTCTGGATACACTCTTGGGTGACCCACCTGCAGCCATCACGATACCGAGGAAGTAAAGAATGTTTACCTCGCTTCTAAGACTCAAGACTCCACGTTCAAAGGTGCTATCTTGTATGGTTTAGAATCGAGCTTCAAAAAGGTTTGAGAATTCAGACCCACATGATATTGTTCGTGATCTCAAATTGATCTTTGAGACTCAATGCGATTGAGAGCTATGAGGCTTACGAAAAGTTCTTTAACCGCAAGATGGAAGATGGCAGCTCTCGATGAGCATGTGCTTAAGATATGCAGGCACGAACAAACTTCAAAGCTTGGGTATAGTGATTCCTAATGCTTTGGGATTTATCGTGTCCTCCAATCACTACCACCAAGTTACAAGAACTTTGTGATGAACTACAATATGCAAAACATGAACAAGCAGTTGCAGAACTCTTTGCCATGTTGAAATCTGCGAAGTGGAGATCAAGAAAGAGCACCAAGTGTTGATGGTCAATAAGACCACCAAATTCAAGAAAGGAAAGTCTAAGCAAAAGGACACTTCAAGAAGGTGGTAAAGAAAGTTACCGCTACCGACAAAGAAGACTAAGGCTGGACCTAAGCACGATACTAAGTGCTTTTCTTGAAAGGGAGAAGGTCATCGGAAGCGGAATTGCCCAAAGTACTTGGCGGATTTGAAGAACGGCAACATCAAGAAGAAAGGTATATCCGATATACATGTTATTGATGTGTATCTCACTAGTAGTAGTAGTGCACGGTATTTAATCTTGGTTCGGTTGCTCATATTTGTAACTCAAACAGTCTTTGCGAGAATAAAAGCTAGCTAGCGAAGAATGAGGTGACGATGCTGGAAGCGGATCAAAGGTTGATGTGATCGCGGTCGGCACGCTACCCCTTCATCTACCATCGATTAGTCTTATACTTAAATAATTGTTATTTGGTGCTGCGTTAAGCATGAACATTATATCGGGATCTTGTTTATTGCAGGCGGTTACTTGTTTAAGTCCGAGAATAATGGTTGTTCGATTTATATGAGTAATATGTTTTATGCACATGCACCTTTGATAGATGGTCTATTCTTATTGAATCTCGATAGTGGAAATACACATATTAATAACATTGAGGCTAAACGTTTGAAATCAGCGATAACTCGACCTATATGTGGCATTGTCGTCTTGGTCACATTGGAGTGAAGCGATGAAGAAACTCCATTCGATGGACTTCTCGAATCACTTGATTTGAATCACTTGATAGATCTGAAGCATGTCCGATGGGTAAAATGACTAAGACTCCATTTTCGGTATGATGGAAGCGAGCTACGGACTTATTGGAAATCATACACACCGATGTGTGTGGTCCAATGAGTGTAGCATCGCAGTGGTTATCGTTATGTTCTTACCTTCACGGATGACTTGAGTAGATATGGGTATATCTATTTCATGAAACATAAGTCCCAAACTTCGAGAAGTTTAAAGAATTTCAAAGTGAGGGAGAGAATCAACGTAACAGGAAGATTAAATTTCTACGTTACGATCGTGGAGGTGAATATCTAAGTTACGAGTTTGGCGAGAATTTGAAGAAATGCGGAATAAATTCACAATTGACAAGCGGAATACCACAGGTAATGGTGTGTCCGAACGTCAGAATCGAACTCTCTTAGATATGGTTCGTTCTATGATGTCACTTACAGATTTACCGCTATCATTTTGGGGTTATGCATTAGAAACAGCCGCATTCACTTTAAATAGGGAACCATCTAAAACCGTTGAAACGACACCATATGAATTATGTTTTGGTAAGAAACCTAAAATGTACATCCTTAAAGTTTGGGGTAGCGAAGCCAATGTAAAGAAGTTACAGCCGGAAAAGCTTGAACCCAAAGCGGAAAAATGCGTCTTCATAGTATACCAAGGAAACTATTGGGTATACCTTCTATCATAGATCCGATGGCAAAATCTTCGTTGCCAAGAATGGATCCTTTCTAGAAGGAATTTCTCTCAAAAGAAGTGGCTGGAAGGAAAGTAGAACTTCGACGAGGTTGTCGAACCTTCTCTCGAACTTGCGAGTAGCGCAGCACGGAAGAAGTTCTGTGGTGCTGCACCAATAAGAGAGGAAGCTAATGATGATGATCATGAAACTTGGTTGTAGTTGCTCTGAGCCTCGCAGTCAACGAGAACTTCGTACCACTCCAGTTGGTATGATCCCGTTATGAGTGTCATGTTGGTGGACAACACCGATGACCTGCGACATATGAGGAAGCGATGATGAGCCCGATTCCAATAAATGGCAAGAATCCATGAAATCCGAGATTGGATCCATATACGAAAACCAAGTATGGACTTTGGTGGACTTACTTGATGGTAGGAAGGTCGTCGAGAACAAATGGATTTTCAAGAAGAAAGCAGATCTTGATGGTAATGTTACTATCTATAAGCTCGACTTATGCAAAAGGGTTTCGACAAATTCAAGGAGTTGACTACGATGAGACTTTCTCACATGTAAGCGAAGCTAAAGTCCGTGAGGATTATGTTAGCAATCGCTGCATATTATGATTATGAGATATGGCGGATGGATGTCAAAACAGCATTCCTCAATGGAGACATTGATGAAGAGTTGTATATGATGCAACCCAAAGGTTTTGTCGATCCTAAAGATGCTAACAAGGTATGCAAACTTCAGCGGTCCATCTATGGGTTGAAGCAAGCATCCAGTTGGAATCAACATTTTGATAAGGTGATCAAAGTTTTGGTTTATACAAACTTATGGAGAAGCTTGTATTTACAAGAAAGTGAGTGGGAGCTCTGTAGAATTCTTAATACTGTATGTGGATGACATATTGTTGATTGGGACTGATGTAGACCTTCTTAATAGTGTCAAGGAATATTTGAATAATAGTTTTTCAATGAAGGATCTTGGTGAAGCAGCTTACATATTAGGCATAAAGATTTATAGAGATAGATCGAGGGCGCCTAATATCATTGTCTAAAGTACATATTTGGACAAAGTTCTAAAGAGGTTTGGAATGGAAGATAGCAAGAAGGGTTCTTGCCCATGTTTATCGTTGAGTAAAACTCAAAGTCCGACAATGAAGATAGAGAAAAGATGAGTAAGACTCCCTATGCCTCATCCATAGGATCTCTAATGTATGCCATGCTATGTACTACACCGACATTGCATGTCCGTTAGTTTAACTAGCAGATATCAAAGTGATCCGAGTGGATCATTGGACAATGATCAAAACATCCTTAAGTACTTAAGAAGAACTAAGGATATGGTTCTTTCTTATGGAGGTGATGAACAGCTCGTTGTTAATGGTTACACCGATGCTAGTTGGAACACCGATCCGGATGATTCTAAATCACAATCTGGATACATATTTACTTTGAATGGTGCGGCGATTAGCTGGAGGAGTGCAAAGCAAAGCGTTGTGGCGAGATCTTCAACTGAATCGGAATACATGGCTGCTTGGAGGCTTCACAAGAAGCGATATGGATGAAAGAGTTCATTACTGAGCTGGGTGTGGTTCCAAGTCGCTGGACCCAATGTCTATCTCTTGTGATAACATGGGCCCATAGCCAATCTTAAAGAACCAAGGTCACACAAGAAGCTGAAGCATATCAAGCTACGTTTTCACGCTATTCGAGAACATGTCCAAGATGGGGACATAAAGATTTGCAAAGTACACACAGATCTGAATGTGGCGGATCCGTTGACTAAACCTCTCCCGAGGGCAAAACATGACCAGCACCAAACTGCCATGGGTGTTCGGTATATTACCATGTAATCTAGATTAGATGACTCTAGTGCAAGTGGGAGATTTGTTGGAGATATGCCCTAGAGGCAATAATAAATGTAGTTATTATTATATCTTTGTGTTTATGATAAATGTTTACATTCATTCTATAATAGTATTAACAAGGAAACATTAATACTTGTGTGATTTGTAAACCTAATTTGAAGTCCCTAGTAAAGCCTCTTTATAATACTAGCTTGTTGGTTAATAAATGATTGTGGTTTCCCTATCATGAACATTGAGATGTTATTAACAACAAGATCATATCGTTAGGAGAATGATATGATGGACATACTCCTATAGATAAGCATAGCATAAAGATCAAGTCATTTTAAATAGTTCAATTGCTATATGCTACGATACATAGTAACCTAATTCCTTGACCATGAGATCATGCATATCACCTTCTGGGATGGATGCTTTGATGACATCAAACACCACAACCGTGGCGGGTGGCTATAAAGGTGGCATTGAGTGTTGGAAAGTATTGGTTGAGACACATGGATCAAGAGTGGGATTTGTCCATCCATATGACGGATAGATATACTCAGGCCCTCTCGGTGAAATGTCATCCAATTAGCTTGCAAGCATGTGTGGCTCACAAGGGATCACATATCAGGAACGAGAAAAGAGTACTTATCAGTAACAAGGTTGAACAAGGTATGCAGAGATACCGACGATCATAACCTCGGATAAGTAAACTATCGTGAGACAAAGGGAAATTGGTATCGTATGTAAGTGGTTCATTCGATCGCAATGTAATCGTAGAAATATGTAGAGCCATATGAATTTCAGATTCCTCTATTGGTTATTGTTAGGAGAAGTGTCTCGATCATGTCCGCATAATTCACGAACGTAGGGAGACACACTTAAGGATTCGACGTTGTTTGAGTAGTTATGGAATGATGAGAAAGAGACCAAATGTTGTTCGGAGTCTCGGATGGGATCCGGGATATCACGAGGAGATCCGGAATGGTCCGGAGAATAAGATTCATATAAGGAAGTCCTATTTCGGAGTTGGAGAATGGTTCCGGTGTTTTCATTGGGGATGTTCTAGAAGGGTCTAGAAGGTTCACCGTCGGAAGGAGAATGGTCCATGAATGTGTCATGGGTATGTGGAATGATTGGATCATATCCAAGGTCACTTGCTATTGGCATATGCAAGAGAGAAATAAAGCTCTAAATTGAAAGTCAAACGAAGTTTGAAAGTCAACTGGAACAATGGTTTCCTAGTGGGAAGAAACAAGTCCTTCTCTCAATCAAACTTGGGTTTGGGTTTGATTCAAACCCACCCCTCAAAGGCTGCCCTCCTCTCATAAATAGAGGGGAGGGCCTAAACACTAAGCCCTTGCCCTCTCCACGAGCCGCCAGACGACTGCCGCCCGGCGCGCCTTGTGTCCGTCCGTCGCTGCCGCCGTAGTCGCCTCCGACACCTCCTTCTCCTCCCGGATCTCTAAACCCTAGATTTCCGGGAAACACTAAATCCACCATAACTCGCATCCGGCGTAGAAGCCTGCGGATCTTCCCTCTACTTCCGACACCACGCCGGTCGTCTTTGGAATCGCGAGAAGAACTACAACCTTTCTTGCCTGCTAGAACAAGGAGAGGAAGGTCTTCATCGAATACCGAGCGTGTGACCCGATTATTGAGCAGTTGGCGCCCACGAATGATATAAATACTCACTGTTGCTTTAGCTTTACTCACGTCGGTGACATATTTTATGCGGGTCTTAGCAAAAAAGATTGAGCTATTTCGAGAAATATATTAAACCAACCCCAATCCTTTTACCAATTAACATCCTAGAGGATTTCACAAAACCATTATAAACTAGCTTTCGACTTTTGATGCTTGCGTAGGAAGAATCGTCTATGCGATCTTGAGATCGGCAAGTGTATGACTACATCACCCACGAGAATCTACTCTCATTAACCGCTTTGGAATCTTCAAGGGTGAGTGCTTCCATCGACTCGTTGCTACAATCTAGTAGATAGATCTTGGCTTGTTTGTGTGCATGCGGTAGAAATTTTTTGTTTTCCATGCTACGAACCCCTACAGTGGTATCAGAGCCGTGTCTATATGTAGATTTGTTGCATGAGTAGAAATACACTAGTCATTGTGGTGGTCCTTTATTATCAATTTCTTTTTGTGTACTTTGCATCTTGTGGTATGATGGGATGAAGCGGCCAGTGCTAACCTTATATGACATCGTTCATGAGACTTGCTCCACCCTCAACATGCAACTTGTATTGCATAAGTGGCTTTGCGGGTGTTCTTGGAGATATGCCCTAGAGGCAATAATAAATATAGTTATTATTATATCTTTGTGTTTATGATAAATGTTTACATTCATGCTATAATAGTATTAACAAGGAAACATTAATACTTGTGTGATTTGTAGACTAAAATAAGAGTCCCTGGTAAAGCCTCTATATAATACTAGCTTGTTGGTTAATAGATGATTGTGGTTTCCCTATCATGAACATTGAGATGTTATTAACAACAAGATCATATCGTTAGGAGAATGATATGGTGGACATACTCCTATAGATAAGCATAGCATAAAGATCAAGTCATTTTAATAGTTCAGTTGCTATATGCTTTCTGATACATAGTAACCTAATTCCTTCGACCATGAGATCATGCATATCACCTTTACCGGATGGATGCTTTGATGACATCAAACACCACACCGTAACTGGGTGGCTATAAAGGTGACATTGAGTGTTCAGAAAGTATTGGTTGAGACACATGGATCAAGAGTGGGATTTGTCCATCCATATGAAGGATAGATATACTATGGGCCCTCTCGGTGAAATGTCATCCAATTAGCTTGGAAGCATGTGACTGGATCACAAGGGATCACATATCACGGAAATGAGAAAAGAGTACTTATCAGTAACGAGGTTAAACTAGGTATGCAGAGATACCGACGATCATAACCTCGGATAAGTAAACTATCATGAGACAAAGGGAAATTGGTATCATATGTAATTGGTTCATTCGATCGCAAAGTAATCGTAGAAATATGTGGGAGCCATATGAATTTCCAGATTCCTCTATTGGTTATTGTTCGGAGAAGTGTCTCGATCATGTCCGCATAATTCACGAACCGTAGGGAGACACACTTAAGGATTCGACGTTGTTTGAGTAGTTATGGAATGATGAGAAAGAGACCGAATGTTTTTCGGAGTCTCGGATGAGATCCGGGATATCGAGGAGATCCGGAATGGTGGAGAATAAGATTCATATAAGGAAAGTCCGTTTCAGAGTAGGGAATGGTTCGGTGTTTTCATCGGGAATGTTCTAGAAGGTTCGAATGTAAACGCCTGACGCCGCCGGGGAAGGGTACATGAATGTGTTATATCAAGTTGATATGATTGCATCATGTACTAGGTGTCATCACTGAACAAAATAGAGGGTTTATTAAAATCCTAGTTTGAAAAGTCAAACGCCAAGTTTGAAAGTCAAACAGCTAGTTTTGGGAAGTGGAGAGGGAGGTGGAAACCGACTTGGGGGAGGAGTTCCTCCTCCCACAGCGCACCACCAAGCCGAGTTGGGGAGGGACTCCTCTCCCCTTGGCCGTCCCCCTCCACCTATATAAGGAGGGGCAGGGCTCCCCTCCTAGACACACAAGATCCCCGCCTCCAAACCCTAAGCCGCCGGCGCCGCCACCTGCTGCCACCGCCGCCGCCCTAGGGCAAGCCGCCGCCGCTGCCTAGCAACCCTAGCCGCCGGCCAAGCTTCCTCCTCGGCGTGTCTAAACCCTAGATCGTCGAGGGACTCTCTCATACTCCACCATACTCGCTCCGGCAAGGCGAAGCCTGCGAGATCTCCCTCTACTTAGGTACCACGGTTGTCTCTTAGGAATCACGAGGAGTGCTACAACCTCCGCTGCCTTTGGAACAAGGGAGAGGAAGGTCTTCGTCAGTCACCGAACGTGTGACCGACTACGGGGCGCTACATTGAACGCATACCCGGGAAGGATCGTCTCTGCGATCTCGAGATCGGGAAAATGCGACTACTTCACCCACGAGAATCCGCTCTCGTTAAACACTTTGGAATCTTCAAGGGTGAGTTATTTTATCGACTCGTTGCTACAATCTAGTAGATAGATCTTGGCTTGTTTGTTTGTATGCGGTAGAAAATTTTTGTTTTCCATGCTACAAAACCCTAAAGTGGTATCGAGCCGTGTCTATATGTAGATCTGTTGCCGAGTAGAACACAATGGTCATTGTGGGCGTTGATGCTTTATTGTCGATTGCTTCTTGTGTACTTTGCATCTTGCGGGATGTTGGGATGAAGCGGCCTTAACCTTACATGAGATCGTTCATGAGACTTGCTCCAGCTTGACATGCAACTTGTATTGCATAAGTGGCTTTATGGTGCAATTTCTCCTAGCATAGTTAAGATCCAATTTACAACGGGTGATTAACAATACTAGTATCAATGTTGTGGTTCATGTTCGTAAGTTAGATCGACACTTATTGAAAGCCCCAAACCACGTAAAACATGCAAAAGAAAGTAGGCGTCTAACTTTGTTTTGCAGGGGTGTCTTGTGATGTGATATGGCCATGATTGTGATTATATTTGATGTATGCAATGTTCCTTATTGTAAGTTGGCAGCGCGTGAAGCCATATGGTTGTCTTTAATTTATGTTAAGACTCGTGTCTATTCAAAGTAGTTGTAATAGTTGAAGCCGGTGGGCGACAACCATGGAGAAGCGTCAATGACCTTGATGCAATGCGGTGATGATGGAGATCATGTTAGGTGCTTGAAGATGGAGATCGGAAGCACAAAGAAGAAAGCCATATCATATCACATATTATGAATTGCATGTGATGTTAATCCTTTATGCATCTTGTATTGCTTAGTGGCGGTAGCATTATAAGATGATCCCTCATGCACATGAATTTCAAGTCATAAAGTGTTCACCCTTAGTTAGCACCATTGCTAAAGCTTGTTGTTTGAAGCACCACGTGATGATCGGGTGTGTTAGATTCGCAAGTGCATACAAGCGTGAGCAAGCCAGATTTGCTCATCGCGAAACTAAGGTTTGATCTTGTGACGAGCCTAGCATGTACATACATGGTCTCGAACACGGATCACCAAAAGGTAAAGCATGAATCATATAGTAGATATGATGAACATGTCGATTGTTAGCCATTGAAACTATATCAACTCTCGTGATGATCGGTGTTGATGTGGTGGATTTGGTTAGTGTGATCACTAAAACAATGTGAGGATATTGTTTTGAGTGGGAGTTCACCTAGATTAATTTTATTATTAATTTGAACTCAATTTGTCATAAACTTAGTCTAAACTATTGCAAATATGTTGTAGATCAATGGCACCCCTACCATCAATTTTAATGCGTTCCTAGAGAAAGAAAAGTTGAAAAACAATGGAAGCAACCGCGGATTGGTTCAATTTGAGGATTGTCCTCACACTGGTAATTTGACCTATGTGCTTTGGATGCACATTGGGTGACCACCTACAGCTGATCTTGCGATGAAGTAAAGAATGTTTACCTCACTCGGAAGACTCGGTACTCCACGATTCAGTGTGCTTTATCTTGTATGGTTTAGAATCAGACTTCATAAAAGGTTTGAGAATTCAGACCCATATGATATTATCGAGGATCTCAAATTGATTTTGAGACTCATGCGGCAATTGAAAGCTATGAGGCTTACGAAAAGTTCTTTAAGCGCAAGATAGAAGAGGCGACTAGTCAATGAGCATGTGCTTAAGATGTGCAGGCATGCAAACAAACTTCAAAGCTTGGGTATAGTGATTCCTAATGCTTTGGGGATTTACTGCGTCCTCAATCACTACCACCAAGTTACAAGAACTTTGTGATCCTACAACATGCAAAACATGAACAAGACGTTGCCAGAACTCTTTGCCATGTTGAAATCTGTAGAAGTGGAGATTAAGAAAGAGCACCAAGTGTTGTTGGTCAATAAGACCACCAAATTCAAGAAAGGCAAGTCTAAGCAGAAGGGACACTTCAAGAAGGGTGGTAATAATGTTACCCTTGACGAAGAAGACCAAGGCTGGACCTAAGCACGATCTTGAGTGCTTTTACTGCAAGGGAGAAGGTCCTTTGGGCGGAATTGCCCAAAGTACTTGGCGGTTGAAGAGCGGCAACATCAAGAAGAAAGGTATATCTGATATACATGTTATTGATGTGTATCTCACTAGTACTCGTAGTAGTGCGGATGTTTAATCTTGGTTAGGTTGCTCATATTTGTAACTTCGAAGCAGGTGCTGCGAATAAGCGGAAGCTAGCGAAGAACGAGGTGATGATGCGGCGTGGGAAGCGGATCAAAGGTTGATGTGATCGTAATTGACGCTACCCGTCATCTACCATCGGGATTAGTTTTATACTTAAATAATTGTTATTTGGTGCTGCGTTAAGCATGAACATTATATCGGGATCTTGTTTATTGCGAGGCGGTTACTTGTTTAAGTCAGGAATAATGGTTGTTCGATTTATATGAGTAATATGTTTTATGCACATACCTTTGATAGATGGTCTATTATTATTGAATCTCGATAGTGAAATACACATATTAATAACATTGAGGCTAAGCGTTTGAAATCGGCGATACTGACCTATATGTGTACTTTAAGTCTTGGTCACATTGGGTGAAGCGTATGAATAAACTCCATTCGATGGACTTCTTGAATCCTTGATTTGAATCACTTGAAGATCTGGCATGTCGATGGGTAAAATGACTAAGACTCCATTTTACGGTATGATGGGCGAGCTACGGACTTATTGGAAATCATACATACCGATGTGTGTGGTCCAATGAGTGTAGCGTCATGTGATGATTATCGTTATGTTCTTACCTTCACGGATTACTTGAGTAGATATGGGTATATCTATTTCATGAAACATATAGAAACTTTCGAGAAGTTTAAGGAATTTCAAAGTGAGGTAGAGAATCAACGTAACAAGAAGATTAAATTTCTACGTTCTGATCGTGGAGGTGAATATCTAAATTCTGAGTTTGTGAGCATTTGAAGAAATCTGAATACTTTCTGATTGACACCGAGAACACCACAGGTAATGGTGTGTCCGAACATCGTGTCGAACTCTCTTAGATATGGTTAGTTCTATGATGTCACTTATAGATTTACGCTATCATTTTGGGGTTATGCATTAGAAATAGCGCATTCACTTTAAATAGGGCACCATCTAAATCCGTTGAAAGCGACACCGTATGAATTATGGTTTGGGAAGAAACCTAGATTATGGTTCCTTAAACTTTGGGGTTCTTGAAGCCTATGTAAAGAAGTTACAGCGGACAAGCTTGAACCAGCGGAAAAATCATCTTCATAGGATACAGAAGGAAACTATTGGGTATACCTTCTATCATAGATCCGAAGGCAAAATCTTCGTTGCCAAGAATGGATCCTTTCTAGAGAAGAATTTCTCTCGAAAGAAGTGACTGGAAGGAAAGTAGAACTTCGGCGAGGTTGTCGACCTTCTCTCGAAAGTGCGAGTGGCGGCAGGAAGAAGTTCTGTGGTGCACCAATAAGAGGAAGCTAATGATGATGATCATGAAACTTCGGTTGAAGTTGCTATAGAGCCTCGCGGTCAATGAGAACCGTGCCACTCCAGTTGGTATGATCTGTTATGAGTGTCATGTTGGTGGACAACACCGATGACCTGCGACATATGAAGCGATGATGAGCAGATTCAATAAATGGCAAGAAGCCATGAAATCCGAATTGGATCCATGTCGAAAACCAAGTATGGACTTTGGTGGACTTAGGATGGCGGAAGGCTGTCGAGAACAAATGGATTTTCAAGAAGAAAGCAGATCTTGATGGTAATGTTAAATGTCTATAAAGCGACTTATGCAAAGGGTTTCAACAAATTCAAGGAGTTGACTACGATGAGACTTTCTCACCAGTAGCGAAGCTAAAGTCTTTGAGGATTATGTTAGCGATCGCTGCATATTATGATTATGAGATATGGCAGATGGATGTCAAAACAGCATTCCTCAATGGAGACATTGATGAAGAGTTGTATATGATGCAACCCAAAGGTTTTGTGATCCTAAAGATGCTAACAAGGTATGCAAACTTCAGCGGTCTATTTATGGATTGAAGCAAGCATCCCGAAGTTGGAATCAACGTTTTGATAAGGTGATCAAAAGTTTTGGTTTATACAAACTTATGGAGAAGCTTGTATTTACAAGAAAGTGAGTGGGAGCTCTGTAGCATTCTTAATACTATATGTGGATGACATATTGTTGATTGGGAATGATGTAGACATTCTAAATAGTGTCAAGGAATATTTGAATAATAGTTTTTCAATGAAGGATATTTGCGAAGCTTACATATTAGGAATAATGATTTATAGATATAGATCAATCCGCCAAATATAATTGTCACTAAGTACATATTTTTACAAAGTTCTAAAGAGGTTTTGTATGGAATATAGCAAGAAAGGGTTCTTGCCCATGTTGTAATCGACCTTGAGTAAAACTCAAAGTCCGACATCGGCGAAGATAGGAAAGGATGAGTAAGACTCCCTATGCCTCAGCCATAGGATCTCTAATAATATGACATGCTATGTACTAGACCTGACATTGCATATGTTGTTAGTTTAACTAGCGGATATCAAAGTGATCCGAGTGGATCATTGGACGTGATCAAAAACATCCTTAGGTGCTTGGAAGAACTAAGGATATGGTTCTTAGCACCTCTTATGGAGGTGATGAGCAGCTGCGTTGTTAATGGTTACAGATGCTAGTTGGAACACCGATCCGAGATGATTCTAAATCACAATCGGATCGTATTTATTTTGAATGGTGCAGCGATTGGCGGAGGAGTACAAAAGCAAAGCGTTGTGGCGAGATCTTCAAGCGAATCAGAATACATGGCTGCTTTGGAGGCTTCACAAGCAATATGGATGAAAGAGTTCATTACAGAGCTGGGTGTGGTTCTAGTCGCTGGACCCAATGTACATCTCTTGTGATAACATGGGCGCCATAGCCAATGCGCAAGAACCAAGAGTCACACAGAAGGCGGCATATCAAGCTACGTTTTCACGCTATTAGAACATATCCAAGATGGGGATATAAAGAATTGCAAAGTAAAAACATATCTGAATTTCGCGGATAAGTTGACTAAACCTCTCCATAGGGCAAAAAATGACCAAAACAAAACTGCCAAGGTTTTAAGGTATATTACCATGAAATCTAGATTATATGACTCTAGTGCAAGTGGGAGGCTGTTGGAGATATGCCTAGAGGCAATAATAAATATAGTTATTATTATATCTTTGTGTTTATGATAAATGTTTACATTCATGCTATAATAGTATTAACAAGGAAACATTAATACTTGTGTGATTTGTAGACTAAAATAAGAGTCCCTGGTAAAGCCTCTATATAATACTAGCTTGTTGGTTAATAGATGATTGTGGTTTCCCTATCATGAACATTGAGATGTTATTAACAACAAGATCATCTCGTTCGGAGAATGATATGGTGGACATACTCCTATAGATAAGCATAGCATAAAGATCAAGTCATTTTAATAGTTCAGTTGCTATATGCTTTCTGATACATAGTAACCTAATTCCTTCGACCATGAGATCATGCATATCACCTTTACCGGATGGATGCTTTGATGACATCAAACACCGCACCGTAGCTGGGTGGCTATAAAGGTGGCATTGAGTGTTAGGAAAGTATTGGTTGAGACACATGGATCAAGGTGGGATTTGTCCATCCATATAGCGGATAGATATACTACGGGCCCTCTCGGTGAAATGTCATCCAATTAGCTTGCAAGCATGTGAGCTCACAAGGGATCACATATCACGGAGCGAGAAAAGTACTTATCGATGAGGTTGAACTAGGTATCTTGGAGATCTGCGATCATAACCTCGGATAAGTAAACTATCGTGAGACAAAGGGAAATTGGTATCGTATGTAATTGGTTCATTCGATTCATAAAAATAGAAATATGTAGAACCATATGAATTTCTAGATTCCTCTATTGGTTATTGTTAGGAAGTGTCTCGATCATGTCGCATAATTCACGAACGTAGGGAGACACACTTAAGGATTGACGTTGTTTGAGTAGTTATGGAATGATGAGAAAGAGATCGAATGTTGTTAGTCTCGGATGAGATCCGGGATATCACGAGGAGATCCGGAATGGTCAGGAGAATAAGATTCATATTAGGAAAGTCCGTTTGGAGTTGGGGAATGGTTCGGTGTTTTCATCGAGGAATGTTCTAGAAGGTTCGGAATGTCGGCACTCGAGAGGGAAGGGTACATGAATGTGTTATATCAAGTTGATATGATTGCATCATGTACTAGGTGTCATCACTGAACAAAATAGAGGTTTATTCAAATCCTAGTTTGAAAAGTCAAAGCGCCAAGTTTGAAAGTCAAGCGGCTAGTTTTGGGAAGTGGAGAGAAGGTGAAACAGACTTGGGGAGTTCCTCCTCCGCGTGATGCACCACCAAGCGAGTTGGGAGAACTCCTCCCTTGGCTGGCCCCCTCCACCTATATAAGGAGGGGTAGGGCTCCCCTCCTAGACACACAAGATCCCCGCCTCCAAACCCTAAGCCGCCGGCGCCGCCACCTGCCGCCCGCCCGCCGCCTAGGGCGGCAGCGCCTAGCACCCTGAGTGGCCGCCAAGCTTCCTCGGCGTGTCTAAACCCTAGATCGTCGAGGGACTCTCTCATTCTCCACCATACTCGCTCCGGCTTAAGGCGAAGCCCTGCGAGATCTCCCCTAGGGATCCGAGTTGGGTAGGGACTCCCTCCACCGCCGGCCCACTAGGGATCCGAGTTGGGTAGGGACTCCCTCCCCTTGGCCGGCACCTCCCACCTATAAAGGGAGGGGCAGGGCTGCCCCTCCTAGCACACAACTCCACCACCCTGCAAACCCCTAGCCCTGGCCATGGCTCCTCTGCTGACCGCAGCTTGGCCGCCTAGCCTAGCCCTTGAAGCCCGCCTCCTCGGTGTGTCTAAACCCTAGATCCGAGAGCTCTCTCATAGTCCACCATACTTGCTCCAGCTTAGGCGAAGCCTGCGAGATCTCCCTCTACTTAGGTACCACGCCGTTGTCTTTCTTAGGAATCGAGGAGAGTGGTACAACCTCTTTTCTGTGGAACAAGGGAGAGGAAGGTCTTAAATCAGTATCGAGCGTGTGACCGACTTCTTGGGGCGCTTAGGAGCATTGCCGGAAGGATCGTCTGCGATCTTGAGATCGGGAAAATGCGACTACTTCACCTCGAGAATCCGCTCTCGTTAAACACTTTGGAATCTTCAAGGGTGAGTTATTTTATCGACTTCGTTGCTACAATCTAGTAGATAGATCTGGGCTTGTTTGTTTGTATGCGGTAGAAATTTTTTGTTTTCCATGCTACAAAACCCTACAGGTGTCTGTCTCTCCCATCATAGTATAGATTCAATTTACAACGGGCACTTGATAGTTCAAGCATCAACGTTGTGGTTCTTGTTAAAAGTTAGAGCGACACTTATTGAAAGCCCCAAACCACGTAAAATATGCAAAGAAAATTAGGCGTCTAACTTTGTTTTGCGGTGTGTTGTGATGTGATATGACCATGATTGTGATTATATATGATGTATGCAATGTTCCTTATTGTAAGTTGGCAACTTGGCGAGAATATGGTTGTCTTTTAAATTTCGTTAAGGCACTGTGTGTCTATTCAAAGTAGTTGTAATAGTTGAAGCTGGTGAATGACAACCATGAAGCAGCGCCATTAACCTTGGCGCCATACCGATGATGATGGAGATCATGTTGGTGCTTGAAGATGGAATCGGAAGCACAGAAGAAAGGCCATATCATATCACATATTATGAATTGCATGTGATGTTAATCCTTTATGCATCTTGTATTGCTTAGTTTGTGGCGGTAGCATTATAAAGATGATCCCTCAACACACAATTTCAAGTTTTAAAGTGTTCATCCTTAGTAAGCACCGTTGCTAAAGCTTCGTTGTTTGAAGCACCCGCGTGATGATTGGGTGTGTTAGATTACTGCGAGTGTATACAACTTGAGCAAGCCAGATTTGCTCATGCGGAAGCTAAGGTTTGATCTTGTGAGCTTAGCATGTCTGGACATGGTCTTGGAACACGGATCACCGAAAGGTAAAGCATGAGTCATATAGTAGATATGATGAACATGTTGATTTTCTCCATTGAAGCTACATCAACTCTCGTGATGATCGGTTTTGATGTGGTGGATTTGGTTGATGTGATCACTAAAACAATGTGAGGGATATTGTTTGAGTGGGAGTTCACCTAGATTAATTTAACTATTAATTAGAACTCAATTTGTCATATACTTAGTCTAAACTATTGCAAATATGTTTGTAGATCAATGGCCCCTACCATCACTAAAACAATGGAAGCAACTTGGGTTGGTTCATAATTTGAGGATTATCCTCAATGCGGTAATTTGATCTATGTGCTGGATGCTTGGGTGACCACTTGCTTCTTGCTCTTTACCGATGAAGTAAAGAATGTTTACCTCACTTGGAAGAATCAGTACTCCACAGTTCAGTGTGCTATCTTGTATGGTTTGGAATCGGAGCTTCAGAAAAGGTTTGAGAACCATGACCCACATGATATTGTCCGTGAACTCAAAATGATATTTGAGGCTCCATGGAAGTTGAGTTATGAGGCTTACGAAAAGTTCTTTAGCTGCAAGATGGAAGAGGGCAGCTCCGTCGGTGAGCACGATGCTTAAGATATGCGAGCACGAAATAAACTCAAAGTTTGGGTATAGTGATTCCTAATTCTTTGGGGATTCACCGTGTCCTCAATAAGCGCCACCAAGTTACAAGAACTTTGTGATGAACTACAATATGCAAAACCACGGATAAGGCGTTGCGAACTCTTCTCCATGTTGAAATCTGCGAAGTGGAGATCGAAGAGCACCAAGTGTTGTTGGTCAATAAGACCACCAAATTCAAGAAAGGCAAGTCTAAGAAAAGGGAAACTTCAAGAAGGCGGTAAGAAAGTTACCTGTTGGCGAAGAAGACCAAGGCTGGAGCCTAAGCACGTCTTGAGTGCTTTTCTTGCAAGGAGAAGGTCCTTTAGGCGGAATTGCCCAAAGTACTTGGCGGTTGAAGAGCGGCAACATCAAGAAGAAAGGTATATCCGATATACATGTTATTGATGTGTATCTCACTAGTACTTTCGTGGTAGTGCATGGGTATTTAATCTGGTTCGGTTGCTCATATTTGTAACTTTCGAAGCAGTCTGCGAATAAGCGGAAGCTAGCGAAGAACAAGGTGGCGTCTTGGCGTTGGAAATGGATCAAAGGTTGATGTGATCGCGGTTGGCATGCTACCTCTTCATATACCATAAGTAATTAGTTTTATACTTAAATAATTGTTATTTGGTGCACGCATTGAGCATGAACATTATATCGGATCATGTTTATTGCGAGGCGGTTACTGATTTAAGTCGAGAATAATGGTTGTTCGATTTATATGAGTAATATGTTTTTATGCACATGCACCTTTGATAGATGGTCTATTCTTATTGAATCTCGATTGTGGAAATACACGTATAACATTGAAGCTAAGCGTTTGAAATTGAAGCGATAACTCGACCTATGTGTGCCTTTGTCGTCTTAGTCATATTGGCTGGGCGTATGAAGAAACTCCATTAGATGGACTTCTTGAATCACTTGATTTGAATCACTTGAAGATGCGAAGCATGTCGATGGGTAAAATGACTAAGACTCCATTTTCTCGGATGATGGGCGAGCTACGGACTTATTGGAAATCATACATACCGATGTGTGGCCCAATGAGTGTAGCATCTTGGTGGTTATCGTTATGTTCTTACCTTCACGGATGACTTGAGTAGATATGGGTATATCTATTTCATGAAACATAAGTCCAAAACTTTCGAAGTTTGGGAATTTCAAAGTGAGGTAGAGAATCAACATAACAAGAAGATTAAATTTATCGTTACGATCGTGGAGGTGAATATCTAGAGATTCACGAGTTTGGCGAGCATTTGAAGAAATGCGAATACTTTCACAATTGACAGTTGGGAATACCACAGCGTAATGGTGTGTCGAACATAAATGTCGAACTCTCTTAGATATGGTTGGTTCTATGATGTCACTTATAGATTTACCGCTATCATTTTGGGGTTATGCATTAGAAGCTTGCCGCATTCACTTTAAATAGGGCACCATCTAAATCCATTGAAAGCGACACCATATGAATTATGTTTTGGAAGAAACCTAAATTGTGCGTTCCTTAAAGTTTGGGGATCTGAAGCCTATGTAAAGAAGTTACAGGGACAGCTTGAACCCAAAGCAGAAAATGCGTCTTCATAGGATACCCAAAGGAAACTATTGGGTATACCTTCTATCATAGATCCGATGGCAAAATCTTACGTTGCCAAGAATGGATCCTTTCTAGAGAAGAATTTCTCTCAAAAGAAGTATTTGGAAGGAAAGTAGAACTCGCTTCGGCGAGGTTGTCGAACCTTCTCTCGAACTTGCGAGTAGCGCAGCACGGAAGAAGTTCTGTGGTGCCTGCACCAATAAGAGAGAAGCTAATGATGATGATCATGAAACTTCGGTTGTAGTTGCTTCTGAGCCTCGCAGGTCAGCGAGAACTTCGTACCACTCCAGTTGGTATGATCCGTTATGAGTGTCATGTTGGTGGACAACACGATGACCTGCGACATATGAGGAAGCGATGATGAGCCAGATTCCAATAAATGGCAGAATCCATGAAATCCGAGATTGGATCCATGTCGAAAACCAAGTATGGACTTTGGTGGACTTACGATGGTAGGAAGATTGTCGAGAACAAATGGATTTTCAAGAAGAAAACATATCTTGATGGTAATGTTACTATATATAAAGCTCGACTTGTCACAAAAGGTTCGACAAATTCAAGGAGTTGACTACGATGAGACTTTCTCACGTAAGCGACTAAAGTCTGTGAGGATTATGTTAGCAATAAGCTGCATATTATGATTATGAGATATGGTAGATGGATGTCAAAACGGCATTCCTCAATGGAACATTGATGAAGAGTTGTATATGATGCAACCCAAAGGTTTTGTCGATCCTAAAGATGCTAACAAGGTATGCAAACTAGCGGTCCATATATGGATTGAAGCGAAGCATCCGAAGTTGGAATCAACATTTTGATAAAGGTAATCAAAAGCTTTGGTTTTCTACAAACTTATGGAGAAGCTTTTATTTACAAGAAAGTGAGTGGGAGCTCATGGCATTCTTAATACTATATGTAGATGACATATTGTTGATTGGGAATGATGTAGACCTTCTTAATAGTGTCAAGGATTATTTAAATAATAGTTTTCAATGAAATATCTTGTGAAGCAGCTTACATATTAGGCATAAAGATTTATAGAGATAGATCAAAGGCGCTAATATCATTGTCACTGAAGTACATATTTGGACAAAAGTTCTAAAGAGGTTTGGAATGGAAGATAGCAAGAAAGGGTTCTTGCCCATGTTTATATCGACCTTGAGTAAAACTCAAGTCCAGCAATGGCGGAAGATAGAGAAAGCATGAGTAAGACTCCTATGCCTCAACCATAGGATCTATAATGTATGCCATGCTATGTACAAGACCCGACATTGCATATGTTGTTAGTTTGACTAGCAGATATCAAAGTGATCCAGGAGTGGATCATTGGACAGGAGTCAAAAACATCCTTAAGTACTTGAGAAGAACTAAGGATATGGTTCTTTCTTATGGAGGTGATGAACAGATCGTTGTTAATGGTTACACCGATGCTAGTTGGAACACCGATCTGGATGATTTTAAATCTCAATCTGGATACATATTTACTTTGAATGGTGCAGCAGTTAATTGGAGGGTACGCAAAGCAAAGCGTTGTGAGCGAGATCTTCAACTGAATCGAATACATAGGTGCTAGGAGGCTTCACAGAAGCGATATGGATGAAGGAGTTCATTACATAGCTCTATGTGGTTCCTAGTCTTGGCGGACCCATTGTCTATCTCTTTGTGATAACATAGGCGCCATAGCCAATGCATAAGAACCAAGGTCACATCAAGATACATTTTCACGCTATTCGAGAGCATAGCCAAGATGGTGACATAAAAAGATTTTGCAAAGTACACATAGATCTGAATGTGGCGAGATCAGTTGACTAAAAAACCTCTCCCAGGGCAAAACACTGACCGACACGCAAACCGCCATGGGTGTTCGGTATATTACCATGTAATCTAGATTAGTTGACTCTAGTGCAGAGGGGAGACTATTGGAGATATGCCCTAGAGGCAATAATAAAAGTGGATTTATTATTATATATTTTGTGTTTTTGATAAATGTTTACATTCATGCTATAATAGTATTAACTGGAAACATTAATAATTGTGTGATTTGTAAACTAAATTAGTGTCCCTGGTAAAGCCTCTTTGTAATACTAGCTTGTTGATTAATAGATGATCGTGGTTTCTCGATCGCGAACATTGATATGTTGTTAATAACAAGATCATATCATTAGGAGAATGGTATGATGGACATACTCCTATAGATAGCGTAGCATAAAGATCAAGTCATTTAATAGTTAGATTTGCTATAAGCTTTACGATACATAATAGCCTAATTCCTTGACCATGGGATCATACTAATCACCATCAAGGAAGGATGCTTTGATGACATCAAACACCACCTTGCAGAAAGTAGCGGGTGGCTATAAAGGTGGCATTGAGTGTTGGAAAGAAGTATGGGTTGAGGCACATGGATCAGAGTGGGATTTGTCCATCCATATGTGAGGATAGATATACTCTACGGGCCCTCTCTGGGTGGAATGTCATCAATTGGCTTTACAAGCATGTTACTGGATCACAAGGGATCACATATCACGAGGAGCGATAAAGAGTACTTATCGATAGCGAGGTTGAACTAGATATGCGGCGATGCCGGCGATCAAAACCTCGGATAAGTAAACTATCGTGAGACAAAGAGAATTGGTATCATATGTAAGTGGTTCATTCGATCATAAAATGTCGTTGAAATATGTAGGAACCATATGAATTTCGATTCCTCTCTTTGGTTATTGATTGGAGAAGTGTCTTGGTCATGTCGCGCATAATTCCACGAACGTGGGAGACACATAAGGATTCAATGTTGTTTTAGTGAATATGGAATATTAGTAGGGATGCGAAGAATTTGTTGGAGTCTCGGATGGGATCCGGGATATCACGAGGAGATCCGGAATGGTCAGGAGAATAAGATTCATATAAGGAAAGTCCTATTTAGGAGTTCGGAAGTTCCAGATGATTTGATCGGGAGAGGTTCTAGAAGGGTCTAGAAGGTTCACGGTCCAGGAAGGAGAATGGTCCATGAATGTGTCATGGGTATGTGGAATGATTGGATCATATCCAAAGGTCACTTGGTGTTGGCATATGCAAGAGAAATAAGCTCTAATTGAAAGTCAAGCGGGAAGTTTGAGAAAAGTCAAACTAAAACAATGGTTTCCTAGTGGGAGAAAGAAACAAGTCCTTCTCTCAATCCAACTTGGGTTTGGGTTTGGATTCAAACCCACCTTCAAGGCTGCTTCTCTCATAAATAGAGGAGGGCTTCCCAAAGCTTTACCACAAGCCCTTGCCCTCTCCCGACACCTTGCGCTCGCCATGGCCACTTGCTTGCATACTGCGCCCAACTTGCGTCGCCGCCCCATCCTGCAGCCCGATCCCGTGCCAGTCCGTCGACACCTCCTCCTCCTTATCTCTGCAACCACTAGATTTCCGGAAACCCTAAATCCACCATAACTTCCTTGCATCCAGAAGCTTGAGAAGCCCTCTGGGATCATCCTCTACTTCGACACCACGCCCGTCATCTTTGCTTTGGAATCAGCTTGAGGAGAACTACAACCTGTTGCACCTGGCACTTTCTTTGGAACAAGGAGAGGAAGGTCTTCATCGAAATCTTAGAGCGTGTGACCAAGGCTGCGGAGCCAGCGGCCTTAGGAATCTGTGCCCGGAAGGATCGTCTACTAGCGATCTTGAGATCGGCAAGTGTACGACTACATCACCCACGAGAATCTGCTCTCATTAACCCGGCTTTGGAATATTCGAGGGTGAAATTGTCTTCTGCTCGACTCGTTGCTACAATCTAGTAGATAGATCTTGGATTGTTGTGTGCATCGCGGTAGAAATTTTTGTTTTCCAAGCTCTGAACTACACTTCTCCCTTGCGGTAAGAAAGCACTTCGAGTGCTCCGAGGGCTTAGAAGCTTAGCCTTGGTCTTCTTCAAGAATGCGGTCACGGTAACTTTCTTTTTGCCCTTCTTGATTTCCCTGTTTCTTAGACTTGCCAAAACTGCTTCTTGAATTTGGTGGTCTTATTGACCATAAACACTTGGTGCTCTTCTTGATCTCCACCTCTTGTAGATTTCAACGTGGAGAAGAGTTACATGGCTTGACTTGTCCATGTTTTGCAAATTGTAGTTCATCACAAAGTTATTGTAACTTTGGTGGTAGTGATTGGAGGGACACGGTGAATCCCAAAGCATTGGAATCACTATGCCTAAGCTTTGAAGCTTGCTATCGTGCCCCGGACATCTTAAAGCACGTGCTCCTTGGCCCGGTTGAGGCTGCCCTCTTTCCATCTTCTGCAGGTTAAAGAACTTTCCAGAAGCCTCCCATAACTCTCAATGGCTGCTATGCGTGAGCCTCAAATATCATTTTGAGTTCACGGACAATATCATGTAAGGTCATGGTTCTCAAACCTTTTACGAAGCTCCGATTCCAAACCATACAAGATAGCACACTGAACTATGGAGTACCGATTCTTTAGAAGCGAGGAAAACATTCTTTACCTCATCGGTAGCCATTACCTGCGAGGTGGGTCTTGATGATGCATCCAGCACATAGGTCAAATTACCGGCATTGAGGACAATCCTCCAAGTGCGAGAACCAATGCGAAGTTGCTAGCCATTGTTTTTTCAACTTTTTGTTTCTATGAGGAGCAGCACGCGTAAAATTGATGGTAGGGACCATGCCATTGATCTACAACATATTTTGCAATAGTTTAGACTAAGTTTACTAACAAACTGAGTTCTAATTAATAGTTAAATTAATCTAGGTGAACTCCCTCAAAAACAATATCCCTCACATTGTTTTACACAGTGATCACACGAACCAAATCCACCACATCAAAACCCGATCATCCACGAGAGTTGATGTAGCTTCAATGGCGAACAATCAACATGTTCATCATATCTACTATATGACTCATGCTTTTACCTTTCGGTGATCCGTGTTCGAGAGACCATGTTTGTACATACTAGGCTCATCAGATCAAACCTATAGCTTCCGCATGAGCAAATCGTCGCTTTACTCACGTTGTATACTACTCATGAGAATCTAACTTACACTGATCATCACGTTAACCTTCGAAACAATGAGCTTTGTAGCAGGTACGCCTTACTAAGGATGAATACTTTAAAACTTCAAATTTTGTTAGCTTGAGGATCATCTTATAATGCTACCCGTCGTGAACTAAGCAATACAAGATGCATAAAGGATTAACATCACATGCAATTCATAATATGTGATAGCGATATGGCCTTTCTTCTTGTAACTTCCGATCTCCATCTTCAGAAACACGAACAGCCCCGAACATGATCACAAACATCATCACGGTATGGCGTCAAGGTCAATGGCGCCCGTTTCATGGTTTAATAAGTCCACCAGCTTCAACTATTACAACTACTTTTGGATGAACCATGCAGGCCTTAGCAGAATTTAAATGACAACCATGTATGGCTCACCTGCTTTGGTTGATAATAACTTACAATAAGGAACATTTACATACATCATATATAATCACAATCATGGCCATATCACATCACAACACACCCTGCACATAAAGCAAAAATTGAGGCATACGCCTCTATTTTTTACTTTGCATATTTTACCGTCAGTTTTGGGGCTTTCAATAGAAGTGTTAAGCTCCCTAATAACTTACGAACAAGAACTACAACATTGATGCTTGAAGCCTATCAAGTTGCTTTCGTTATGCAAAATGAATCCTATACTATGATGGGCTTGAACAGACACCCGCAAAGCCACTTATGAAATACAAGTTGCATGTGTTGAGAGTGAGCAGAGTCTCATGAGCAGTGATGTCATCTAAGGTTAGTCGGGCGGGCCGCTTCATCCCATCATACCGCAAAGCCGAATGCAAAGGCACACAAAAATAAATTGCAAATAATAAAAGGACCACCGCCCATAATGACTAGTGTGTTCTACTTTCGTGCAACGAGATCTACATATAGACAACTGGCTCTGTCTACCCTTTGAGAGGTTCGCATTAGCATGGAAAACAAAAAAAATTCTACCGCATGCAAAACAAACTAGCCAAGATCTGTATCACTAGATGTAGCAACAGCAGTCGATAAAACACTCACCCTCGAAGATTCCAGCGGTTAAAGAAGCAAGATTCTCGAGTGGGTGATGTGAAATTAGTTTACTTGCCGATCTCCAAGATCGGCGTAGGCGATCTTTCGGTCTTGTGTTTTGTACTTGGCAGCGCTTCGCGATCGGTCACTGCGTTCGATTTTCGAGAGGGCCTTTTACCTCTCCCTTGTTCGATGGCGTGGCGTGAGGTTATTATTTCTCCCCTCATGAATCGGCATTTGACCGATGGCGTGATAGCCGAGGAAGTAGAAGGAAGATCCCTTGAGCAGAGCTTCGCCTAAGCCGGTGCGAGTTATATGCCGTGGATTAGGGTTTCCGGAGATCTAGGGTTTAGAAGGCAAGGGAGAAGGAGAAGGTGTCGTGACCCGGCTAGAAGCCGGTAATTTGTGGCTGACGGCTTTCGGGATGAGAGAGGGGCTAGGGATTGTGTGTTTAGGGCAGCCCTCCCCTCTATTTATGAGGAGGGGGCAGCCTTAAGGTGGTGTGGGTTTGAATCCAAAAACACAAACCCAAAGTTGGATTGAAGAGAAGGACTCCCTTCCTTCTTCCACTGAGAAACCTGTTGTTCAGATGTGACTTTTCAGAGACATCACGTTTGACTTTCAATTTAGAGCTTTAATTCTCTGCCTACATGAATTCCCCGACCTAAGCGACCTAGGATATGATCCAATCATAACACTTATCAATGAACAACGCATTCATGGTCCCATTCCCTTCCGGGCGGTGAACCTTCTAGAACCTTCTAGAACCTCTCCGATGAAAACAACCGGAATCATTCCCAGCGAACTCTCAGAATCGGGACTTTCCTTATATGAATCTTATTCTTCGGACCATTCGGATCTCACCTACGTGATATCCGGATCCCATCGAAGACTCGAACAACATTGAGGTATCCCTACTTACATTCCATATCTACTAAACAACGCCGAATCCTTAAGTGTGTATCCCTACACGGATTGCGTGAATTATCGCGGCGAGACACCGGCGCCGTAAAGACACTTCTCCGATCAGCTAACCCAATAGAGGAATCTAGAAATTCATCACGGCTCCCACATATTTCTATAATGAGATTACTTTGCGATCCGAATGAACCCACTTACATACGATACCAATTTCTCTTTGTCTCCACGATAGTTTACTTATCGCAAGAGTTTTGATGGAAATTCGGTATCTACGCATACCTAGTTCCAACCTCGTTGCACATATAAGTTACTCTTTTCTCATTCCGTGATATGTGATCCCTTGTGAGGCCAGATCACATAGCTTGCAAGCCAATTGGATGATATTCCACCGAGAGGGTCAGGAGTATATCTATCGAGTCATATGGATGGACAAATCCACTCTAGATCCATGTGCCTCAACACATAGTTTCAAGAACTCAATGCCACCTTTACCAGCCACCCAGTTACTATGTGGCGTTTGATGTCATCAAAAGCATCCTTCCGGTGATGGTGATTAGCATGATCTCATTAGTCTCAAAGGAATTAGGTTACTATGTATCGGAAAGAAACATAGCAAATGAACTATTGAAGCCAATGATCTTGATCTTTATGCTAAGCTTATCACATAGGAGTATGTCCATCATACCATTCTACTAATGATATGATCTTGTTATTAATAACATCTCAATGCTTATGATCGGGAAACCCGCGATCATCTATTAACCAACAAGCTAGTATTACAAAGAGGCTTTACTAGGGACTCTAATTTAGTTTACCAAATCAAGGAGAAGTATTAATGTTTTCTGTTTAATATCTTGTTATATGGCATGAGCGTAAACATTTATCATAAACTTTAAAGATATAATAATAACCACTTTTATTATTGACTCTAGGGCATATCTCCAACAAATCATTCTTCAATATTTTGGGGATGTTACAAGTTTTTTTCTCCTCCTTCCCAGAAAGCAAGGGTTTGATGTAGATGCTTTCTCATTTGAAAATACTTGATTCTTCTTGCTTCTTACTTGTGCCTAACTTAAAGTCGTTAAAGAAAAGTACTTGTTGGGAGATAACCCAAGGATTTTCCTTGAGTCTTGAGTTATTACTTCAGTAATATTGACCTCTCCTTATCCTTTTTGTTTTGCTTTTTATTGCCAAGAATGACCTCTAATGAGAGGAAAAGTAAAAGATTTGGGGAGTTGCTGTTCAGGAAACAGATTTATGCCCTCCACCATAAGAAATTTGTGAGGAGTCTACCTGTAACTTTCGGGTTGATCTCAAAATCCCTGAAGTAATCCCCAGTATGTTAGCTGTCTTTGTTAATTCAACACTTTTGATTTGGAGCAACATAAGATGTTCGAAAAAATGTCGGTTTCTACAGTGAATTACGTTTTTGACGATTTCTGCATTATTTGCATTGCTTCTTATTGATTCCTTTTGACTTCTCTTTGGGGAATTGAAGATTTTGAAGGAGTTGCTACAGTAACTTGTGTTTTTTAGTGAATAGCATATTCCAAAGCTTTTGAGAGGTCTAATATCTTTTGAATACATAATGTTCTTAATAGATATTGTGTGGTTTGTATGAAAAATTCGGTATAGAGAGAATGATTCAATGAGATGAGGAATGGACAAGCTCAAGCTTGGAATTCCTATGAATTAGCCCAAGAAATATCCAAGAGTAGCGTAAAGCTTTGGGGATGCCCAAGGCATCATACACATCAATAAAAGCTCAATTAAATAGACACTTACGTTTTATTGTTCATGCACAAGTTATTGTTGTTCTTGGGCATCTTAGTTTTTAGTTTGCATGGGTTGTTTATTTTGCTTAGATAGTGGTTTGGACCCTCGTTCATACGTTGTTTTGCAAAATAAGTTGCTTGGTGATTG